>QANX01006905.1:0-167511 GCA_003254975.1 Ochetophila trinervis
ACTATTTCGCGACACATGCGCCAATGGGTGTCGCTGAATGTGAATGCCGTGTATATTTTCCGCGACGCTTTACTAATGCCCGTCGCAAATGTATTTGGCGCGCAGATTTTCGGCGACACTTGCGGAATGCCTGTCGCGAAATGTATTTGGCGCGCTTATTTTTCGCGACACTTGCTGAATTTGTGTCGCCGAATATGCTTCGCGCCACATTTTTCGCGTCGGTTTTCGATCACGCGTCGCAATAGCTGATTTCACGCACATTTTAGCGACGTGGCTGCGTCGCTATTTTGTTCAAATAAAGGCGACGCACTATGTTTGTGTCGCCGTTAGTTTATCGCGACGCAAATTTTTTGCTTCGTCGCGCATTTAGTGTCGCCGATTAAGGTTTTTGGCGTAGTGGTACCACATTGGTATCCCAAGAACTTTCATATTCTTTACTCTTTTACATGTTTGAGTGTGGGAGCATTTTCCCATTCATTGAATAATGACTGATTATTCAACTCTTGCAACATATCCCAAGTCTCGTCACCAACCATATCCTTAGGAAAAGATCGTCTCACCATGATATATTTAAGAGTCATATGATCTTATAATCCCAATGACTATCAAATGATAATATACTAGAGCAACAACAAGGAAACATAATTGTTACACTTATAACATGAACATTTAATTTTATCTTCGTTGTCTTTATAGAGTATTGCAAAATTTAAAAACTAATGCACTCCTTCAATGCACTTAGGAAGAGATCGGTTATGCAGTTGCATCCAACTTCTATCCATAAATTTCTCCTCTAAACCTAAAACTTGTAGGACCAATGTCAAAGAAATTTCATCACAAGCATCACAAAAAAGGTGAAATTCAATGTTACAGCAGCTTCTGTCAAATAGCTACAACATTAGAATTTTGGTAAGCAACTTCTGTCAAGTAGCCACGTTACAACATAATTCTGATACAAAAACAAACAAAAAATGTGAAAGTCAATACCAAAACGCATATTATATATACCTATAGCAAGCCCTGAAATTCAATTTTGATTGAATGAGAACAAGAAGACTAAATCAAAACACTTGTTTGTTCTCCAATTCCCTTAAGGTTGCTAGAAATGCAACGCAATTAATTTTGGTAAGATTGAATAATGATGGAAAGAAATATAAGAAAATAAGGAAGCCGATGGGTTGCCAAAGTACTTCATTTTAGGGCTTAATTACATAGGAAAGCACTCAAATGATGAAAAAAATGCAGCAATTTTGTCCACTGTACCCAGACGAGGTTGGGACCCATACCAGTTTCATTAAAACTCTGAGTTTATGGGCACCCACAATTAATTAGTGTTACTTTATCAATTTATTGGCTTCATCTATTTTTATGTCATAATTTATATGGATAGTATAATATTATTTTTTTCTACTGACACATGAATTTTCTCCGTCATTATTTGTCTAAAAATTTGAAAAAAATTGGTGCCTAAAAAATTTAGTCAATTTGTGACAAAAAGTTGTGACGTCGTTTTCCAGTATAGGAAAATAAGATAAGCAATTGTGACAGATAAGTTTTTGTCATCAAACTTCATTTGTGTGACGAAAAAAATTCACGTTTTACCATGCTTTTTTTTTTTGGTGAATATATCTGCTTCATTAAGCACAAACAAACAGCTGCAAACAGCTTACAAACAAGAGGGAGCAACCGCTCTCTCATCCGAAAACACCTAAGAACAGAGGCAGGCAAAAAAGCAGTAAAATTATCAGAAATCTCAAGGTTGCACTTGTGCACACGAGTCTCCTTTGCAACTGCATCAGCTCCTGCATTTGCTGACTTGGGAACCCATTCAAATGACCAATCTTTGAATTCTCTATAAAAATGATGAATCAACAAAATCTCATTTCTAGTATCCCACCCGCCTGGATCAGCTTTCTTCAACACCTGTTTAATGAGAGCTTGAGCATCTGATCTCCATTCAACATCGGTCCAGCCATTCTTCCTAACCAAGCTAGCTGCCCAAGCCAAAGCCTTGGGTTTGGCAAGTGTGGGGGGTATTTCTCCCCCCGACCAAGAAGCAACAAATATCAGCTTGCTGAGGTGGTTTCTAGCAATCATAGCCCACGAGGAAAGCCCCCCTCTCATAGAGGCATCAACGTTAATAGCCATCCTCCCATGCTCGAGAGGCTTCCACAGGGTTGCAACTTTAGCATTTAGGATCTTCAATCCACCCTTAGCCACCCCTGCAAACTCGAACACTGATCCTTCAAACTTTCGAACAGCCACCTGTAAATCACATTTACCTTGGAACACAAAGTCATTTCTCAAACACCAAACTAATTACCACAAGCATGTCACAATTAATAATTTAGGGATATGTCCAGCTCCACTAGAATTTGCACACAGATGCTTGATCATCTCTTTAATGGTATCCCTTTCAATGGCATCCAAACAAATACTCATGAACTAGCAAAACCGAGAGCTTTAGACACAGAGCAATATTTAAAAAGATGTAAAAGCTCTTCCTCCTTCTGGCCGCATAGACCACAAAGAATATCCCCTCTCCCCAGCATGCTGGCCAACACTTTCTTAGTTGGTAACACATTCGAGGCAAGCTGCCAAAGAAACAGTTTTAGACGTTCGGGGAGATCGGATCCCCATATGAGCCCCCAGAAGCTGTCATTATCCATATCCAAACCCATCATTTGAATAACTCCAAAACAACTCTTAACTGTGAAGTTCTCATCGTCCGAAGACATCCAAAACAAGCTATCTTCGCAAGTAACCTGGGGGAGCTCTAGATTCAGAGTAGCCGCAAACTCCTCTCTGTTGAAAAGCATCGCCACAAGCTCATCATTCCATGACAGTGAGTTCGGGCTTAGCAGCTCTGCAACCTTAGTCATACCATTAGCAATTTGTCCCTCCTAAACCTACGACCAATTTCTCTCAAAACTCGGTAGCCACGGATCACTTTTCAGATTGATGGACCAACCATTTCCAATTTTATAGCACACACCCCTCATAATTATTTCCCGGGTGCTCAAGACACCCTTCCATATCAAAGCGTCTCCTTATTCTTATTACAAGAGAAAAAAGAGTTTCCTTGCAAATATTTCCTCCTTAACACCTCAACCCATAGCCTATCATCCTCTTTAACTATCATGTAACATCCCGTTTTTCAAAAATATTAAAATATTCAAATTTGGTCAAGTTTGACCATAAGTGGGACCAGAGTTGACTTTTATTGTTGACAAGTTTAAGCTTTGAACTTAGTATCGTAGCGTAGAGCTCGTCGATACGAGTTCGTAGACTAGTAGTAAGTTTGATTCCGAGTTACGGTTTAAGAGTTGTGGCCAAATGAAATTCAAGGGCATTTTGGTCTTTTACTAAATAAGTTCATTTAATCAAAAATTTCGGCTCTCCTCTCCCACGGCGCACGACCTTTCCCCTTCTCCCTGCCCGGCACCAGCTCTCCCTCTCTCGTTACTGTGCCGCCGGACTTTCCAACGGAAATTTCTCCGTTTTCCGACGACGGCGAGCCGGCATCACACCCGGAAAAGGAAGCCCTCCGTCTTCTCTTCCCTCTCCTCTTTTCCCCGACCAGATCCGTGCCCATACCGTACCCACGCGGCCAAAGCTCCTCGCCGGAAATCCGACTACATCCGGCGACGGCGAGCTCGTCCACCACCCGGGAAAGAAAGCCCACGNCTTTTGAAACCAAGCCCCCTCGATTCCTTGCTGCTGCATAAATCTTTCCAAGATTTCAGAGCCAAGTACCGGTTGGATCCTTGCTTTGCCCCCACCAAAACCAGCGTACCGTGGCATCCGAGTCATCACATAAACCTGTAGGCATGATGAATGTAGACATGGTGTACACTGGGATGGCCTACACAACATACTTGATTAGAGTAGCCTTACCAGCCTTTGATAGTAGCTTGCTTTGCCAAACTCCCTTTTGCAATTTTTCCCCAAAACCAAAGCATTTCCCAAGTATATAGAGCCGTCCTTCATGCCTCAAAGCCCCCACGTTTCCAAAATATGTCTCTTTCCTTCTCTCTTCATGTCTCTTCCCTAGGACACTAGATTTTTACCGGTTTACCTGCTGCCCCGACCATCGACAAAAAGTATCAAGACAGTCCTAAATTGCTCTAGCACTTTTAATATTTTCTCTTCCTGTTAACAGCATATCGTCTGGATATAAAAGATGGCTAATAGCTAGTGAGTGTGACTAACTTTGATGCCTTGTACATCTGGGTTGGCCTTTAGCAACCTCAACATAATATCGGTGCAAAGGATAAATAGATACAGGGATAACTGATCCCTTTGTCATAAACCCCGAGCCGGTTCCATTTCGCCAACACAGCTACCATTGATAAGACCCTTGTAAATAATCAAGCTTAAGCAACTGAAAATTAGTCTCCAAAACTTTTCCGAGAAACCCCAACACTTTAGCACTTTGTCAAAAAACACCCATTCTTGCCGGTCATAGTCTTTCTTCATATCGATTTTCACAATCATCAATCCACTATTTCCTTTAAACTTTCTAACTTTATGAACAAGTTCATGTGCAAGGACCGTATTATCTGCAATCCATATTCCTTCCACAAAAGCTCCCTGGTTTGGGGATATCATCCTTGGCATCAACTCCTTTAACTTATGAGTGATAATTTTGGAGATGATATTGTAAGTGAAGTTACACAAATTAATAAGTCTAAAGTGTCTGAATTCAGTTGCTTGCTTCAATCTAGGGACAATAACAATAAAGGATTTGTTCATCCCTTTAGTTACTTGCCCAATCCTAAAACTCTCCTGCACATAACTGTCCACTTGGGTTCTCACTATCTCCCAATAGTGTCAGAAAAAAAATCTGGGAAATCCATCCAGAATCGGCACTTTAAGAGGGTGAAGCTCTTGGATGCAATCTTTCATTTCTTGTTCAGAAGAAATTTTCAAAAGGTTGTCATTTTCCTCCATCGACAGGAGATCAAATCCCAAATTTTCTAGATCCTCTGGAACGGTAGGGCTCTCTGTAGCATACACATCTACAATATAAAAATATCCGGTGACCTCCTCCAAGTCTCGCAGTCAATTGTCACCATTGAAAACTGAGTGTATTCTGTTTCTCCATCTGCGGTTCGTGGTGCTAGAGTGAAAATTTTTGTATTTCCATCTCTTTTAGCTAGCCATAGCTCCCTTGATTACTGTGTGGCAATGTTTTCCTGTCTACTTCTCTGGATTCTAAGCTCTCCCTCTATCCGACAGATTTGCTCCATGTGGCCATTGATGTCCATTCGAAGCTCCTCAAGGTCTTTTTTCAGAATCTTTATACGTTCATGAGTGAAACCAAAAGCGGACTGGTTCTATTCCCAAAGAGCCCTTGCAGTATAATTAAGCCTTCACTGAACTCTATTGGCCTCCATTCCACTTCTAAGAAACTGCTCCCAAGCTTGTTTCACAACCCCCATGCTTGGATCGTCTGTAGTCCAACCCTCTAGAAACAGGAAAGGCCGCTATCCTACCACTGATTTACTCCTTGCAGTATTAAGGATAATTGGGATGTGGTCTGACACTTCAGCACCAAATGTTTCACTATAGCATCACGAAACAAATTTAACCAATCCCTATTGGCCGAAAACCTATCCAATCTTTCCTTGATGTACGCACTCCCAGCCTGTCTGTTCTCCCAAGTAAAGCGTTTTCCCACAAAACCAATATTGAAAGCACCCACATGTTGGACAAACTCATTCAAGAAAAAGCACCTACAATACAACGACTTACCCCCGAACTTTTCCCCAGGGTTTAGCAATTCATTGAAGCCCCCAGCAGTATCCAAGGCCCTTCCCAATCTGCAACTACATTCTCCATGGTTTTCCAGAATTCCTAATTTTCCCCCCGATATGGTGTTCCATAGCAACCCAACATTTTCCACTTTCTATCTCCTAGGGCCTCTTTTACCGAGCAACAAATCATTCAGTCATTTTTCCATGAGCAATGTATCTGCAACTCTTCTCTCCACATGAGCACGTATTACCATGCTTGTTATGTCACAAGAGGCATTTTTTTTTACAGTGAGAACACAACAAAAAAAATGACAAATATTTTACTGTTCACATAGAGCACCTCTCCTTTATATATAGGTAAATAAATATAGCACAATTTAAAATCATCAGTAATAATTGTTTGAGAAAGTAAACAACTTATTTATCGGATCCATTAATAATTATTAAAAAATTAAGTTAATTAGATATTTTTAAATTTAATTGATAATTTATTTTTGTGGGATAATTAACATAAATTATATTACTTCACACATAAAATATTTTTATTCTACAGTAATTATGGCATCTTTATTATATTTAAATTTTACATCTAACTGTGTAACGTCTTGGTAGCTTTACTAGTTGATTTTTAATGGAGAAAACTAAAATTAATTAAGTTTGATGGAAATTAGCCTCAAATACAAAGGATCTAAATAAGAATTATACTTTTAAGAATGGCTGTACTTTTAAATTAATAAATTACTGTTAAAATGTAATACTTATAAATTTCAATGAGAGCTAAAAGGAAGGTTGGAAAATAAGAGTGAGAGAGAGAGAGAGAGAGAGATTCATGCTTGTAACAGTCTTACAAAAAATTAATAATAATAATAATAATAAATAAATAAATAAAATAAAAACAAAAGTTATGCTTGTGACTAGGAGTGGGCACGGTTCGGTTTGGCTAGTTATTGGCCGGATTTTACATCGAACTGACGAGTTTGGTGGACGGTGAGTGGCCAACCGAAACGGAACAGAGATATCTTCGTAACCGAGCAAAACTTGGACCAAAAAAGTTGGTCGTCTTCAGTTTTCCTCGGTCGGTTTTGCCTCTGCCCCCGTTGCAATAGATCCACCAGAACAACCAAGTCCAACCTCAGCCACCGTTGCAAATGTATATCACAGATCCACCACCATCACTGATAGAACAAATCAACCTCAAAAAAAATAAAAATAAAAATAAAAATAAACAATATAAAATAAAAACAAATATTTCAGATCTCATTTTCTTCCATTTTCGTACTTGGTATGATAGATAAAGAAAGAAATTTGAGAAAAAAGAAGAAGAAAAAAGAAAAAAAAAAAAAAAAAGATAGATCGAGAGAGAAAAGGTGTGATGCTGGCTGGTGGAGATAGATCGAGAGAGAACGAAAAGGAAAGGGCAGCTGCGGCGGTCGAGAGAGAAAGTAGAGTGAAAAGTGAAAACTGGAAATGAGAGGTTGGGGGGGGGGGAGAGAGAGAGAGAGAGAGAAGCTGCGCGGTGCAGCTAAAATGGGAGAAAGTGATTAGGGTTTTATTTTGTGAAATATAAGGGATTAAAGGTAATTTGTGAAAAATAAAAATAGTAATATATAAAACTGGTTCGGTTCAATTTGGCTAAAAATTTAGCTAAACCGCACACCGAACTGGTTTTCTTGGTTTTTTTTTTGTAATTATCACCAAACTGAACTAGCCTTTAGAGAGACAGTACACCGAAAATTGGACCTGTCAGTCAGATTTGGTCAATTTTGTCAGGTCAGTTCGGTTTTACGCACTCCTACTTGTGACAGCAAAGTCATGTGAATACATGATGTCACTATCCTACTCCATAAAGGCCAAAAAGCTACGAGTCAAATATTAAGGAAAAAAGTTTTTATTTATTTACCCAACATAATAAACAACCAGTAAAACATTTGTGTCCAAAAATTTATCCCAAAAAAAATACAAACATTTGATTTTGTGTCCAAAAGATTGTAGATACTGATGTTGTTTGTCTTCCAATTATATTTTACATCCGGCATAGCACCGAATTCTCATTAATAAAAACTTTTTTGTTAAAACAATGGCAAATTATTATTTAAGAAAAAGAAAAATGATGAGTGTGAATTTCTTATGTATTTTAAATATATCTTTTCTAAAATTAAATAAGGAAATGTCGAGGCATAACAGAAACAGAATATAGAGAGAGAGAGATGGAAATGCATGCATGTAGATAGACTGCTTAGGTTGTGCAACTAATATAACTTCCAAAATGGGGAAATTCTCAGGTGAACCCTTTAAAGTGAATTTTTTTGGAGACTTTCTTCATTGAATGACATGTGGCAATTTTAGTTTTGAAAGAAAAAAAAAAAAAAAACAGGTATAACCGGTTACGAAAAGGGGAAAAAATGGGAGAGAAATGTGATTTGGGTAGGAAAAAAAATGCATGGCTAATAAGTTGCCACGTGTCTAGTTAAAAATTACATTTTATAGAAAAATATTACGACATATAGAACAAAATTACGTATTTGAAAAAAATTATACTGTAAGACAAAATTACTGAATATGGACCAATATTACTATGTATAGAACAAAGTTACATATTTTGGAAAAAAAGTATACCGTAAGACAAAATTTTCGAATATGGACCAATATTACTATGTATGGAACAAAGTTACGTATTTTGGACAAATATTACACCGTATGACAAAATTACCGAATATAGACCAATATTACTATGTATAGAACAAAATTACGTATTTTGAACAAAATTATGTAATATGGACCAATGTTACTATGTATGAAACAAAATTACATATTTTGGACAAAATTAGAGCATAAGACAAAATTACAGAATATGAACCAATATTACTATGTATGGATCAAAGTTACGTATTTTTGACAAAATTACACCGTAAGACAAAACTACCAAATATGGACCAATATTACTATGTATGGCTCAAAGTTACATATTTTGGACAAAATTATACCGTAATACAAAATTACCGAATATGGACCAATATTACTATGTATGGAACAAAGTTACGAATTTTGAACAAATATTACACCATAAAATAAAATTACTAAATATGGACCAATATTACTATGTATGAAATAAAGTTACATATTTTGGACAAAATTACATCGTAAAATAAAATTACCAAATATGGACAAAAAAATACCCGTTATGGACTAATATTACCAAATATGGACAATATTACTCAGAAAATAAAATATTACTCGTTTTGGATTTATATTACTCGATATGGATAAATTTTGCACCATATGAGCAATTTTACTCATTATTGACAATGTTACAATTTATGGATAAATATTAATTATTATAGAAGAAAATTACGTATTATGGATAAATTTTACAAAAAAAAAAGACAATTTTATTAAAAATTTAATGGGTTATCGAATTTGTTAATATATGTTTCTTATTGGACCTATGGTTTAAATTTTGTAGAGTGCTAAAGGTCTATAAGTGACATACTTTAAAGTATGATACTTTAAAGTGTTAATCTATTTACATTACAAATAAATAACATAAAGACACACAAGTAGTTTATGCTAATTAATTATAATTAGAAAATATATTATTTTTCTACTATATCTACTAAAAATATTTATAGTTAAGTATAAATGTAGTAATTTATATAATTTTATATTTATTTAAAAAATATGACCAATAATAGGAATTAAATATTCAATTAGTTGATTAGTAAAAAATTACGATTAATTATCATTGATAAAATATTAAAAATATTTTGGTTAAATATTCAATTAGGAACACAATTTTTAATTATACTTAATTATAACTCTAAATCGTAAATCAATAATATTGAATATCGATCAAATTAATATACCAAATGATGTGATAAATAATGTGTCAATATTTAATTGGTTTACTATTTTGATTCACTTATTCATTTAAGAGTCACTTATTTATAATTTAGGTTATATCAATGTGCTGTATTTTAACATGTGGTATTTCATAAATAAATTTTGGCTTATATTTTAGTATGTGTAACATTACACATTTTAAATTGTCATAATTCCAAATCAATATATTGACGTTTTATATATCATAGAAGTATAAATATTATATTTGCATAAGTTTTTTTTACAAAATATGAAAATCTAATAATATATATGTTATTAGAGTTTAAAAAATTTCATGAAAATATATATTCATGAAAATTTAGAACTGCAACAACATTTATTTTTAGAATTTTAGCATTATACTGTATTGAAATTCTTGAGTGATACTCAACATATAAATGAACATGTAAACTTTTTATATTGTATATTCGAATTCTCAAATGGTATTAATTATTGTTTGGAGAAAATATAGATGTATTTACTTACAATGTTATGAGAAAAAATTGTTTAAGTTGACATTTATTTATAAGAATTCCCAAGTGATACTTAGTATTTTTCATTTTCTCTCCATTATTTATAAAAACAGATGTACACTTTTTATATTGCATATTCAAATTCTCAAGTAGTATTAATTATTGTTCGAAAAAAATAGAGATTGTTTTTAAAAGAAGCTGCTATATAATTAAAGCATATAGGAAAGTTTTTACCCCAAAAAAACAAAAGAGTATAGGAAGGTGCAATCAATGGCCAGTTTTAATTTTGTTTTTTATTTCAGTTTGGTAGAAATAGTCTTAAATATTAATAGTTACTGCAAAGGAAACTTATATTACAAGTAAAGAAGCTTAGCTTTAGCTACTAACAATTTTTAAAATAAGAATAATGAAAGAAAAATAATGAATATTGGAAAAAGAACCAACCACTCTACTATCAAAGGATAATGTAAAAGTACATGTTAAAAAAGCAATCCAAATTGCACCATATGAAGTTCTTTGGTGTGATATTCATAGAAATGTTAGTGACACCATCTATAATGTAGGTAATCAATTTCGCAAAAAATTGTTTAGACTACCAACTACCAGCAATTTTAGTTTACCCATATATCAATTGGATAGGAAATCAAATAATCAAGGGTGGTATTTCACTCATCCTGACAACAATTAATGCATCTAGGTTACAATATATATGTTTAAGCAAATAATCACTTTAGAAAGGATGTGTCAGTACTGAAGGAAGAAATGGTGAGCTAGAGCTGGTGAAGAAGACCCAGAGTTTTCTAGATAGAATTAATGGCCTGGTTTAGGTTATGCTTTGAATCATCCATAGCATTTGCTCTTGATGCCATATCATTAGCATGAGGTATCACAATCCCATTTCCTCCACTCCCACCAGTTCCTGATGCATTTTGCAATGAATCCATCTGGAAGTGCTCCTGACCAATGACACCTCTGCCTGTCTCTATTTCTCTGTCCATTTCACACAGATAAAAAACAACAACTCAAATGGGATTCTCATATTCTTCAATTTTTCAATTTAACATGTCTAATCTACCACCCAAATTAGAGAACAATAAAAAAATATAAATTTAACCACACTAGACATTCAAGTTTGTATTCTTTTATAATCTATCAAAATGGTATTTCTTTTAAGAAATAGAAAATTTAATATGTCTGAATTTCAAAAAATTATATCTATAAAACATATAAAATACTCTTATTTGCGAATTCCAAAATGCCATTTGCATCCATAGTCAAAGAGAAAACACATTTGTTGCATAGTTGAGTAAATATGTTAGAATAAGGAGAAGATAAATATTTAGATTTTCTATGGGATGCTTCCAACTTATAAGAGTCGTATAAATTGCTACACTCTACATAATAAGAGAACCACTACATGCATTTCGATTTTCTTTTCCCTTTTCATACATATTATGTAATTGTAATTGTAAGATAATAGTTTAGAACAATTTGGAAGATGCAATTCAATAACACTATGGAGGACGACGATGTTATTTAGACCATCAATACAATCAATTTAAAAATCTTCAAAAGGCAAAAAAATACAAATTATACAAGTAAGAGATCCATTATGGGTAGAATTCTATCATATCATATGCTTCATGAGTGAAATTTACAATGATTATTATTCTTCAATGTAAAACAACTAGGAGTGTTATACTTAAGAAGAAAAATGACAAAATCTAAGGCTAACATACAATAACTCTTTCTAATTTTGTATGCATAATCCAAATATTCCCCACAATAATAAAATGACTTATTCAGATGCTTCAATCATAAAATTCCCAATTTTTTTTAAATGTAAAATAAATTAACAAAAAATAAATTCCCAAAAACTAAATCATAAAATCCTTATCCCATAATTCTCAAAAGACAGGTTATTTTTATTCATTTTTTACTTTCCACTCCAAAATTAACTTTTACCAATGAGTTTTGCAGATTTTTCCATCAAATATTCATATATTTGATTGTTTCTTACAAAGGCTATTTATCCACAACTCACAACCTATGCAACATACGGAAATTTCAATTAATCTATTTCGTCAAAAAAAATTAATATCAAATAATAATAAATAATTAATAATACAAACTTTCAATTACATTAATATAGTAAATATTGACCAACCAAAATTTATATTTGTTGAATCAAATACTTACTTGAAGAAGTAAAAGTAATTATAGGTTTGCAATTTTCGTTATGAATTACAAAATTCTTTATATTGGTCTTGAACTAAAAAATTTCATCAATTTATTTAATTATATAATTTTTTGCTAATAAATTTTACAAAATTAGTTACGTAATACCTTCAACACTAAATATAATAGAATAACATAATTTTATACATAATTATATATGTTGAAATTATACAATTCATCTATATTAAAATGCATGGTTGGAATTAAAAAAGTAATAAATGAGGCAGTGCTTTTATAGTATAAAAGGCAAAGTACAAAATAGTATTATTAAAAAAAGTAATAAATGAGGGATACTATCAATGATTTTCTAGTATAAAAGGAAAAGTACAAACTAGTATTATTAAAAAAGTAAAATGTAGTTCTCCTTAAAATTAGCTCCAATGGAGACTCATTCTATCCATTTGTTTTAAAATAGTTTGCCCATAACAAGTTTCCAACAAAGCATTTAGATAAAAAAGAATGAGAAAAGCAAGCACAAGTAAATTTATAAATAAATAAAGCTCAATTTACCAAAGAATTTGTGCATTTGGCAGGAAGAAGCAAGAATTCGCAAGAATTCGCCGAGAAGTATAAATGCAATTATTCTATACAAATTTCAAAACTTATATGATCTTCACAACTTCAATGCATTTGGGTGGTGGCCAACCTGAGGATAATCGGTATTTGAGGAAGAGATTAACAAAACAACATGGAAATAAAATGTTTGTTTCTATTATGCAATTGCAATTTCTACCTTGCTTATTACCCTAAAAAAAATTTAAATGAAGTAAAAAGCTTAAATGCAAAAACAAAAATTCATCCTTCCCTTCTATAATAACAAGTACAAAAACAAAAATTAAACTCAAGTAATTAAAATGAAAAAATTAAAGGTTTCACCTTACTCGTATATCAGCCTAAACCCGAAACCAATATAATTTGGGAAATTGGATATTGAAAATCTCTAAAACCTGTGGGTTCTCTATTTTAACTGCAAACAAATAAAAAAAATTATTGAAATTTTTTTGAATGAATTTTACAGAGATCACCGAGATGAAGAAATTACCTCAGGGAAAATTCCAACCTTAACGAGCAAACTCGTGCTTAAACGTCTAGGAGAAACAGCAACATTAAATTTTCAAAATGGGGAAGAACATAATGGAGGGGGAGGGAGGAAGAATAATGGGGGCATATATGAAATGAAATGGGTGCAAAAAAAGGAAAGTGAACTGGTCGGAGGGAGGAAGAAGCACGGGGAGGGGCGGAATGAGAAGAATTGGGACTTTTGTTTTTGAAATGTTTGTTTTGCAGATGAATGGGGGCAGAGGATGTGGGGAGATTTAGGACTTTTGATTCTGAAATGTTTGATTTGCAGATGAATGGGGGCGGGGGAAGGAAAGTGAACTGGCCCGAGGGAGCAAGAAACACGGAGACATGCAGAGTGAAGAGAATCAGGACTTTTGATTTCTGAAATGACAGATTTTGAAACTAGGGCAGATGATGAGATGGTATAGTCAAGTTTTTATAAAAAGTTAAGGGTAAATTTGTAAATGAACAAATTAATTAAATTTTGTTTTTTCAAAAACCTTGACCAGAATTGGCATATTACCACTTACCCCTATTAGGGGGTTCATGGCTGGAGATCCCATAGGGGGTTCTCTTGAGTTTGACCAAAATGTACAAGTTTCGTTGTTTTGCATAGATGAATAACTTCATGAGAAAGCAATGTTTGAGAAGAAAAGAACGGCATCAGTGGGCGATTTTTCACATATTGAGCCAAAAATTAAGAATTGATAATGGGCAATTTTTTTCAGATTAATGGAAACAAAAATTTATTACTAGGCTTTGACTTTATCATTTAAAAATTATTATTAGTGGTCATGTTAATTTAGTTGTGCTAAAAAAATACTTTTTATTTTTTTCTTATCTTTACTTTTATTAATTCTTAAATTTTCTTTTATAGATTATGTTCATTTTTTTGAAGCACTAGATTATGGTCATTAATTATGATAGTGGTCAATCCAGGATGTATTAATTAAGATATTCTAATATGATAAAATGTGTGTTTAGGAGTGTTTATGTTTTATAGCATTTATTTTCTGTAGTATTTATTTTCCATAGCACTTTTATCAAAAAAAAATTAATATAAGAAGTGGTGAAGGTTTCGTTAAACAGAATAAAAAAAAAACATTTGTAAAATTATTTATGGTATTTGGATATTTTATTTAAGAATCTTTGGTACCATTTCGCTATGAATTTTGTACAAATTTAAAAATTATCCTATGTATTTCATATTTAACACCTATGTCCATTGATTAACAAAAGTTTATAGCACCAATCTCTTTTAGTTAAGTTCAGAAGAGCTGAGATGCTGCCAACATTTGTTAAATTTAAAAGTATGTGTTAAATATAAACTACAAAGAGCAAATTTGTAAATTTGCACAAATTCATAAGGCAACATTGCCAAAAATTATTTAATTAATGCATTGGGTATCATTTTTTTCCTTTTTTATTATTCTGCGGCACTTATATGAAAACATAACAATATCTTGTGTTTCTCTTAGAAGCCATAACCAATCTACTTGTTCATTCATGGCCTGATTCTTCTTGGGTGTAAACTTCCATCTTTTTTACTTGATTGGTTTAAAGGTCCGGTCAACATTCAGCTTATGTATTATAATCTCAGGGTATATTCCAGGCATGTTACTTCTATTTCACGCGAAGCAATGTATCCTTTGTTTTAATAAATTAAACAACTTATCATTTGTCTTGGATGTCAAGCAAAATTTGATCATTGCTGCTCGGCTTAGCTTTTTATGGTCTACGGATACCTTTTCTGTCTAATCTTCATTGTCATTCCCCAATTCAGCCGCCAGGACCTTGAAGCTCTTTGATTCCTATTTGGCTGTGAATTTTCCCTGTGTAGCCTCAACGTAACATGATCGAGCGGCCCTCTGCTCACTTCTCAGCGTTTCCACTTTATTTTCATTGGGAAACTTGACCGTCTGATGAAAAGTGGATATTACTACCTTCATTTAGCCATGGATGTCCAAGAATTGCATTGTAAGTTGAGTCTGTGGCCACTAGCATAATGATCAAATATATCATTTTGCCTCTCGTGGAGATTGGCATCACCACTTTTCCAACTAGTGCACTCAATTTCCCATTGAATCCTACTGAATTTAATGTTATTCTCTCAATCTTTCCTTTATTATACTTTATTTGTCTCGGAGTGGACAAAAATATTATGTCCACCAAACTTCCTCTGTGAATCAATATTCTCTTGACAAAACATTTAGCTATTGTCAGTTTCAGAATTAGAGCATCGCCGTGGCAAAATGCAAGCCCTTATCATCACTTTTGGTGAACATGATATTAGGCTCATCCAGATACTTGGGATTGGACATTCCAACTATAGCTACCTCTACCTTTCGAACATGTTTTCTTCTAGCAACCATGGTGTTGCCACCACCAGAAAATTAGCTATGGACAGTGTTGACTATTAAGTTTGTTGCTTCTTTTTAATTCTAATCCTCGTCTATATCTGATCTTCGTACTTCAGACCTCTTCCTTTTTCTTGAATTTTTCTCTTTTTTGACTTCTTGGTCATTTCTATTTTTAGGCAAAAACTCTTTGAAGTATCCTTGTTTTATTAGCTTCTCAACTTTCCACTTAAGCCGTGTACAATCTTCTATTAAATGATCATAGTCATTGTGAAAATTGCGAAACATAATGTTGTCCCTTTTTATGAGGGTCAAGTATCATCTTACTGGGCCATTTAATGAAATTCTTCAATTTCATATGCTCTACCATCTGGGCATGAGAAAAAATGAGAGCATATTGTTTGAATGGGTTGAAAACTTTTTCTCTTTCCATGTTTGTAGTAAAAGCGTACTTGGCTACATAAATCTTATTGTCTAAGACTTTGAGCTTGAGCAATCTTTTATGTCGGATGGTTCAACTATCGAGATGTCCCTCCGATTATCACTGGGCCTTTCTCCCTGTCTCTTTGCTTATCTTTCTCTAGCTTAATAAACTCACCAGCTCAATGCAAGATGCCGAAAATAGTCTTGGGGGTTCTCATAGTCAGAGAGTCATAGAAAATGGACTCTCAGACCAATCCTCTTGGTAAGCCTAGACCAAAACCAAATCATGACAATCATGAATGTCTATCATCTTCTTATTAAACCTTCTACTATAAGATTTTAGGGTTTTTGACTTTCGTTTCACTACACTAAACATGTTATTTACCTCTTTTTTTTTTTTTTCTTTCATACTTAATACGAAATTTAACTGAAACTTTTTAGACAGGTCATCGAAAGAATCTATTGATTCCGAATTCGGTTTGTAGTAACATGACAACACTACTCTTTTAAGACTAGTAGTTAACCTTACACACCATATCCTCTCGATGCTCTTCAGGTATTCCGAATGTCTCAAGGCTGGGAGTGAGAAATTTGAAGGGTGGGACCATGTCGGATATCCATTTGGTGAATGGAGTTCAAATTTTAGTCGAAATTTCTTCATAGTATGCTAGGGTGCTTCTCTCTGTCTTTTTAACTCTTCCTAGAAAAATTGTTTAAGGTCATCATTCGTTCGATAGGTCCTCCATTCTGGGTTTTCATTCTCTATAATGACATTTCTCTATAGGGTGGGTTCCAAATTAGGGAAGATGCTTCTTGCTCTATATTGTCAGTATGCTTGGTTATAACCCTACTGGTGCTATGTAACGCCACACTCTCTCTCCAACCAATATTGTCTACAATTTAACCACCGCACTTCAGACGGTATGGAGTTTTTGGTTAGACTTCCCAGGGGGTCACCCACAGAAATGCTCCCACTGGAGCACGCTTAATCCTAGAGTTCTTCCAACTCTGAAGCCAAAGGCTCTAAAAAGGCCTTGGTTGTTAAAAAAGTGCTCACTTTACATTTGAACCATTACCACATGACCCCCTTCCACACCCGGGCGATGTGGGATTGGACACCGATCTCTGCCAGTAAGGTAGCCTGCCAGTGCCCTTGCACCCGCCCACATTTACTCTAGCTCTAGATCCGGGTCATCACAATCCACCCCCCTTGGGGCCCAGCGTCCTCGCTGGCACATTTCCGGCCGGGTACAGGCTCTGATACCATTTGTAACGCCACACTCTCTCTCCAACCAATATTGTCTCCAATTTAGCCACCGCACTTCAGACGGTATGGAGTTTTTGGTCAGAGTTCTTCCAACTCTGAAGCCAAACGCTCTGAAAAGGCCTTGGTTGTTAAGAGAGTGCTCACTTTACATTTGAACCATTAACACATGACCCCTTTCCACACCCGGGCGATGTGGGATTGGACACCGATCTCTGCCAGTAAGGTAGCCTGCCAGTGCCCTTGCACCCGCCCACACTTACTCTAGCTCTAGATCCGGGTCGTCACATGCTAGGCTCTAGTCGAGATTCCTCTACACTTTTTGAGTTGTCATAATTAGGGTTTTGGATTGGCACCGACTCAATATGCCTATACCGATTTTGGGTCTTCCTTGTAATTCTTCCTTTTGTCTAATCCCTATGGTAATTTTGTTCACTTTGGTATTTCTGGGATCTATATTGCTATTCTGGTATCTCATGGTGTCTTCGCAGGAAAACTATCAAAGAACCTCTGAATGATGCTCTAGTAATACTCATTGGTTGATTCGATGAAACAATTCATCTTATGCTGCATATAAGTTATAATCGTATGCATGGTTACCATGTGATGTTCTTGCATTAGAGTTTTTGTCTGAATTTTTTAAGGGTTAAAGTTGTCTCATGATGATGAAGAATGTACCACTAAAAGTTAAACCCAAGTAAAGTTTTTCTAGTACTTTTTAGGTATAATCACGATGGATGATCTTAAAAGTACCTATAACTAGCGTGCCAAACTATAGTGGTACATTTATTCCTCGTCATATTCCAGCGTATCACCTGTAAAAGAAGAGAAATTATGAAGATCTTGGAGCTTCGATGCGGTGCAAACCAATGACACTCTGACGCTCAAGTCAGATGGAGTTTGTGAAAGCTAGAAAGAAAGTATTATCTATAGAGTTTAGAATGCAAAATATTTACCTCTGAGCTATAATGAGATATTTATATATGTCTTTGGCTTTTAGGTTTCCTAATCCTTTTAGGAAACTAGGCCTTAGACCTTAATAGGCTAAACTATAGGGCCTCAAAATTAGACTAGCTTCCTAATTTTTTTGGATGTCAAATCCCTGATATTAAGTGATCAGTTATAGATTTTTTGCCTCAAGTCATGAACACCTCGAAATGTCCGAATAATCATCATATGGATATACTGCACCACAAACCAAATAATTGTTGCAAGTTGTGTATCTGAGACCAAAGTGTTTTTCAAGGCACTTACTTGAATGGCGCCGTGATTCCTATATGAGAATGTCGTATCTAGTCCCATTCAGTCAATTTTTGAACTTCAATATGGATTTGATATTGAGATATAAATTGGATGGAAACGCCCCACACAGTAGGTATTTTACAAAGTTTTAGAAAATGCTAGGAGTTCAAAAGATATGTTAGAATTCATTACCACAGTCTAAACAATTGGAAAGTGTGGATTTACTTCAAAAAGGAGTTAGAGAATTAAATAAATAAAAGAGTAGTAGTTTGTTAGTTGAAAAAAAAAATTCCCTCTTTTATTTATTAAAAGAGAGAGGAAAATTGTATATTATCTTGTATATGTTTATAAATAAGTAAAAGAGAGAGAAAAATGATGTTTTTCTTTCATTGAGTTGAGAGGGAATGAAAATTTGAAAATTTTCTTGTAACTTATAATCAAAATTTTTGTTGTGTGATGGAAATCTTTTTGATAAAATTCATTGTGAATTTTATTTTATTTATAATTTTGGACAAAAGCTAGAGAAAAAGCATTCATAATTAGAAGACAATTTGTGTTACAAAATCTTGTGAGGAGACAATGTTATAAAGCAGCTTTTATAAATAATTGTTAATATTGTATAAAGTGAAAAGACAACAGTGTGAATCGACTTATTAAAAGTTGTCAAAAGAAAAGTGAATTGCTTATCGAGGAAAATGGGATATCAGTCTAGTATGAAATAGCCATTTTATACGGAAACCTAACCTAGTTCATTGGAGATCCAAAGATTGAGGTTCAAAAGGGACAACTAAGTTATGAAAGACATAGAAGAAATGCTATAATGATAATTTCTTCAACCTGTTTTTGTGATATTATAGTGTTGTTTGCAGCGCGTGTTATGAATAGCTATGCTTTTAATGATTTTTATATCTTAGAAATCTAAGTGGAGTATGGCATATCATTAATATGAGTTTTGAAGAGGGGTTGCTTCTCTGATAATTGTAAAGCTGCAACTCTTGAACACAACTGTGAGAAGCAAGTTTGACCAAAAAGGAATTGTGTGAGTATTATTGTCTTGATGTAAACAGCTGACAGTTCAATAGGTTATGTTCATTGGTTAGCCAAGTAAATCTTGTAATACTTCAATAGATAAGGTTCAAAGGCAAGTAAATTTGTTCACTAACAATTCCAGCAATTACTTTAGTGTTTGCACTGGCATTTGCATAATTTTGAGCAATTTCCATTCATGTGCGGGATTGTTGGAAAACTTAATTTTTAATATTGAATCAAAAATTTTAAAGGTTCTTTTTCACAAGTTAAAAGTTGCATTGTTTAACATGGATTGCTACCTTTTATTCAGTATTTATTCACAATGGTGCTCCCTTTTGGAAATCTAATTAGGTACTTTTATACAAAAAGATACATTTATGAATGAATATGTCTTTTAGTTTCATTTTCTTTTAAACTCTATAAATAGATTTAGTTCTACTTAGTTTTCAATCAATCAATCCAATTCAATATAATTCACACATTAATAGCATTAAAGTTATAAATGTTTTACTTATATTGTTGTAGAAGGGGTTTAAAGTTAAAATTGGTTCGATATTCTCGGTGATTTGAAATGGTACTATTATCAAAAAAGATCATTGTATGTTAGAAGACGATTGCAATAAAACCATGAATTCCAGAGCAAAGCAAATTCGTCATAAGGACATACAGTTCAACTTTAGTTTCAATTTTTCTATAATCTCTATTTTTCCTATTTATTATTAAATGTCATCAATTTTTTATGTTATGTTTCTTGAATAAAAGTTTAACCATCTTGGTGTTTATTTAATATTTGGGATAATGCACACTAATTTTTCTAACATAAAACAAAAATATTTTTAATTGTGTATAACAAAACATTAATTACTATTTTATAAAAGTAGTTTAACGAAAAATAAATACTACAGAAAGTAAGTGCTAATAAAAAAGCACTTTTGTTTTTTTTGGTAAATTAATGAAAAAGCACTGTCAAACATGCATTAAGAATGAAATTGTTTTTGTTTTTGTTTTTGTTAAACTGTTTTTCTTTCATCGTAACGGCCAACGGGAAATGAATTACTGAGTTCGGGTAGTTGAACAATCACCATCTCTCATGTTTAGCTCGCCCAAATTAAGGCCCAGTAAATTGAATAGCCGGCCCACATACTTCTTTCTTTTTTGTTTCATTCTGTACGTTGTCTAAATGAATAAAGGTATTTGTCACCATTCTTGATGGTTACTATTACTCATGAGATCTATGCTGAAAAGTCAGTAACTATTTTAGAGTTCATTTAAATAATTTTTTTGAGTATTTAATACTAAAAACATGTATAAAAAAGTCAATCTTTAGCGATACATAATATGTTAAATTGTCATATCAATGTAGGATTGAACAAATCACTTATTAAATAATAATTTAAATAATTTTTTTTAAGTATTTAATACTAAAAACATGTATAAAAAGTCAATATTTAGTGATCCATAATATATTAAATTGTCATATCAATATGTAGGATTCAACAGATCACTTATTAAATAATAATAAATAATATTTTATAATTAAAAATTTTCAGACAGACAGAAAAAATAATGAGAAGAGAAAAAGTTGAAGTAATTATGCAAGTAATATCATCCAAAAAAAAATAGCGGGATATTAAATTAAAAATATCAATTATTTAATAAGAAATTTAAAAGCTAGCCCCTTTATTATGTGGTATTGTATTATATATATGTTGTGTGCTGAGAGTCTTACCATGAAGTCGATGAAGTTTGGGATGGAGTCCTACTGCTAATTGATCTGCGATACACACTTATTGGGTGATCTAATAACATGTAAAATTTACTATAGACTATTCTGATATATATTTAAAACTTTGGAGTTCATGTGTGTGTTGTTGTCTATGTTGTTAAGTATTCAAAGTTAGTGAAATTGAAAGTAATTTTTGTATATGGTTAGTTAAGCAAAAGAGGGATGTATTTCAAATTAGAATAGTAGGGTAGTTACAAGGCTTCTAACTTCCTTATCAGTTCAATTATATCCAATCAGACAATTTATACGCAAGCTATAAGCTCATATGTGTTTAGTCTAGAATTTGTTAGACCTGAGAGAGTTTCCGCGCAGAGCAATATTGTAATGTGTTATTTGCACAAATGTCCACCGATGGGAGCAGATGATTGTATATGTATTTTTTCAAAACATAAAATTCTGCATATATTTATTATTCACTCACTAGTATATTACCAATCATGCCTTTAATTAAATTTTTATCTATTCTATTCTCAAAAAAGAGAAAGAAGAAATATTCATCGACGTTAGTGAAAATAGAGAAAAGAGAAAAAAACATTTCCATCCTATTTCTTTCCCTCTCTCCATCATTCTCTTTCTTTTATTTCATTTTTTCTTTCCAAAAAAGTAAAAAATAAAAAAGGTAGAAAGAAGAACTTTCACTCGGTTTCAACATTTTATGGCTTGCACTCCTCTTCTGAAAGTGAGCATCCAAAATTAAATTTAAGAAAAAGAAAAAAATTACAGATCACTTGACAAATTAATAATCCCTCAAACTGAAAAAGGAAAAAATAAATAAAACAAAGAGGCAAACAGCATAATTTCCACTTTGTTTCGACATTCATGGCCTGTACTTTTTCCCAACAATGAGCGTTTATCCTTTTGAAGCATCATGCTATGGTTATTCTCAAGAGCTTCTTTGAATGCAATAAATGTTGGCACCATAACAGATAGTGTATGGCATCAATGGCTAGGTCATCCCACCTCAATTTTTACATGTTTTATGCAAAACTAATGTTATTCATATTTCCCAGTGGAGTACAAAGTCATCAATATGTTTTAGTTGTCAACTAGGAAAACAATGCAGACTCCCTTATGATGATTCATATTCAATAATAAATTTTGTTTTAGATAAATTAAATTGTGATCTATAGGGACTAGCTCCTATAATGTCCAACCAAGGATTTTTATACTGTGCCATTTTAATTGATGATTTTACAAGATTTTGGATTTGTCCTCTTATCAGATCTTTATGATTGCTTCATCAAATTTCACAAAACGGTTGAGACTCAATTTGAAAGGAAAATAAAAAATTCTCAATATTGTTTTGATCAATGTTGGAAAAAAAATTGTCATTCTAATGAATGATGGAAAAAAAATTGTTTGAGTTGCAATAGTGGAAATATCTAGATGAGAGCGTAGTTGATACGTTGCTTAATATTTCTAGTAAGACAAAGAATGACATTAATGTTCAGAGACATTTAGTAGAGATGGGCTTGTGGATAGAATTGGCCCCTGTGGTTCATGAAAAATGAACATTTTTATCCCCTGCCTGCAATACATTGTTGAAGAAGATAGGATTTTATTTTGTCCAAGTTTGTTAGATTTGAAGGTTCTAGACCATTATTCTTCAAATTTTAGGAATCTAGTTTCCATGGATGATCTGAAGTTGGAGGGAATGAAATCTCATGATTGTCACATTTTGATGCAACAGCTATTGCCTCTTGCAATTCGCTCCATGCTTCCTAAATCGTGCGACATGCTATTGCAAGACTTTGTTTTTTCTTCAATGTCATTACTAAAAAGTCCATATATGTTGCTAATGAACATTGTGCTTGCTGGAGAAGTCTTTTCCACCGTCATTTTTTGATTCAATGGTTCATTTAATCATGCATGTGGTAAGAGAAGTTAGACTGTGCGGACCAGTACATTTTTAGTCGATGCACCCATTTGATACATACATGAAAATACTAAAAAGTTATGTCCGGAACAAAAGTAACCCATAATGATTATTGCTGAGAGTTATATAGCTGAAGAAGTAATTGAGTTATATAGTGAATATCATAGAGAGTTAGATACAATTAGAAACCCTATTAGTTGGTATCAAAAATTAAATAAGAATGAGGATCTTGATGCCCCTATTAGAGGTGTAAAGACAAGCCAATTAATTGACAAATTGGGGAGAAAAGTCCATATTTGTGTACTTTTGAATGTGCCTGAAGTGGAATCATACATGATGTATGCCTATAATTAATTTAATAGTGATATATTTTCCAAATTTTTGTATCTTATTAATATGGGAAAGTAATTTGAGTTCTAGGGATCATTTGGAAGCTTTAAAGTCGTACAGAAAAATAAAAGGAATAAAGAAAAATAGTTTTGAAGATAAACATAACCGTACATTTATGTATTAGTTTCATGATAAGGTATGCATGGTGAGCTATTAATATTGTCATATCATTAATAATGTATAACCTGATGTTTGATATTTTAAGTAATAAAATGTAAATTTTTGTAAATAATTATATCAAAAGTAAATTTTGATTGTGTATGGAATCCTAATATCATATGACCCATGGGTGTTCCAAGGCGAGACATTTACCCCACAAGCACATGAAGATATGATGGACGGTGATGATTTGTCCAACGGTGATGATGATGTCATTGAGGACGGGACATGGGCTATGCTAAATGAATTGAATCACGAGTCCTTGTTCATTAAATGGTCAACTTCATCAACATCTAATTATGTCCAAGTCATTATAACTCTTAGCAATAATCATTATGGGTTACTTTTGTTCCGGACATAACTTTTTAGTATTTTCATGTATGCATCAAATGGGTGCATTGACTAAAAATATAAAATGTGGAGTGAACTAAATCATAATGTTTCAAAATCTTTAAGGTGCAGGGTCCACAGTAAATAGTAATTAAACATGAAGGATATGAGATTAAGGGGTTTGATTCAACACTATAGAAAGGGACAATTAGCATGTTACACAAAATTGTGGTGTTAAGGTAGTTGCTCAAACTATGCATTATGCTAGTGCAAAGGACAATAATTCTATATTAACTTGCATGACCTACTGTGGGGTAGTAAAAGAGATTTGTGATGTCAACTACAATTTTTCTGTTTTCTGATATTTAAGTGTGATTGGATTAATAGTAGCTCATTGAAAACTAATAATTTTGGATTTACATATGGGATTTTAATCAAATTGGACAACTCATTCATTATGGTTTCGCAAGTGTGACAAATGTTTTATGCTGAAGATCATGCAAATCCTACCGGCATATGACAAAAGCCGACCTTTTCAAGACTCAAAACAAGACAAAATACTATTTGCAATGGATCTCAAATACACCAATTTTTGAGCTCCTTTGAACAAAAGAACTCTAAAATAATTAAAAGGCAGAGAGCCACATTTCATATATGTGATCCCCATCAAAGCATGCTGTTGTGGAGAAGAAATAGCGACCACAAAGTACATGTGCGACTTGTCCCAATTAACTGATTGGCCTAAAAGATCACCATAAAGCTCCAACGCACCAACGACACGTTTAACATTAGAAAATGTACCTCGACAAAAAATAAGAATATCATCGGTATAAAGAAAATGAGATGGAGCCATAACACGCCGATTAGAAATCATTTGTAGAAAATCCCTTGTATGAACCATTTTGAGTAAGTAGTAGCTTAAAAAGTCCTCCACAATGCAAAAAGTCAAAGGCAAAAGTTGATCACCTTTGCAAACACCCTTTGAGCAAGAAAAATAATCCACAAGAGACCCATTCATCAAAACAAATAACCGAGCAGAATGAAAAATGGAGCTCAACCTATTAATAAAACCATTAGAAAATCCAAAAGCTTTGAAAACAAAATAAAAATAAAAGGCCATCGTATAGTATCGAAAGCTTTTTGAATATCGATTTTGATCGCAAAATTGCCTCAAAAATAGCGGCGGTCCATAATGTTAACACAATCCGAAGTTGTAGCTTTACAATCTTGGATGTGACGACCTTTAATAAATTAAAATTTATTATCCAAGACAATTTTATTAGCATATTCTCAAGGCGAGAAGCCAAAATCTTTGTCAAAATTTTTGCAAATGAAATTTCCTAAAACAATTGGTCTAAACTGATCCGAAGACATTGCATCAAAAATTGAAAGAATCAAAACCATAAAGTTAAAGTTAAAACCTGGTTCCACCAATCAATTCATTTTCAATTTTTTTTTTATTTCTTTTAAACTGTTAAAAATATTGTTTTAGCAACGCACGTCGTCACTAATTAGTTACTGTGTAGCAACCCCTTGTGCTACTTATTGTCATTTTATTTTAATTTTTTTTTAAAAATAATTATTTTTTAACATTTTATATTAATTTAGCTTACTAAATTAATAATTTAGATGAGTTTGGTATATGTATGAATAATTTAAATTAACTTAAAAAATTAACTCCACCATTATTATTAAGTTTCAAAAAAAATTAGAATATTTTTTTCAATTAATTTTACCATACACACTTACCAGCTTCAATTATTATTTCCATCACATATTATTAATTAGCATTCGTTCACCGACTCAACTATATTAATTACCCCCAATTAATTTCTCCACTCATTACAAACAACTATTTCTTGCCTCGCCTATGTAATTTTACCATTCTTTTAACTTAATTTGTTTAATTTTTATAACTTTCTTTTATTTCTATTTCATATTCCTTGTTTATGTTCATTTTGTTTACCATTGTTATCTGCGGAATAATCAATCTAAGCTTAAATTGGCAACTCAATCATGCATTTTACTATGTTATAACAAACCCAAGCAAGTAAGTTCACCTTTAGTATTAATATTATTTGCGGCTAGCAAGTTTTTTTTTGTTTGAATCTTTTATTCATATATGCCTTTGTGTGTTCTTGATTTTTTTTTATATGCAATATAATCGGATTATTGCATTGATTAATGCAATTGCAAAATGTATAAGTCATGGATATATTCAAATAGAAGATCCGATCAATTTTTCAAATGTGTGACGGAATGTTTAGAGTTTGCTATAAAAAATGTAAATGATTATATGGCATCTTGTATACTTGCATGAAATGTGGAATTAAGAAAATAAAATGTCATATATATTGGAATGGATTTGATATCAATTACTCAAGAAGGATTTTGCATGGTAATCTTGTTTGTCTACTAGTGTTAGGACATCTTACAATTAGAAACTGTAGATGTAGAATTTGATCAAGATGATAATAGTAGTGAGGAAGATATGACATATAACAATATAGAAATAACCCATGATGCTTTTGATAATTTTGAGAAAGATATTCCCAATAATCCAAATGAAATTGCCCTTTTGTTGGAGGATAAAGATAAACTTTTGTACCTAGGATGCACCAATTTTACCAAGTTATCGAATGTTGTAAAATTTAATAAATTTAAAGGAAGATATGGACATTCTTACAAGAGCTTTGATATATTGTTCAAGAAGAGATAGCAGCCAACATATTTCAGAGGTTGTATGTGCAACTGCTCAATATTCACCTTCTATCGAAAACTTCAAGACTAATTATTGCTTCCTTGATGATCAAAAAATGGGAACGCTTCCTAAAAGCACGACACATGCTAAGGTTAAAGTACAACCATTTCAATTGCTAGCCCAATAAGCATCTGCAAATGCATGGAGGGAAAGTAGTGAGTTTTTCTTGAGTGAAAGGCCAAGCAAAGCTGTCTCTTTAAATATCTAAGTATGCATTTAATAGCAGCCCAATCCACATTTATGGGGCAATGCATAAATTGTGAGAGTTATTCATTATGAATGCAATGTTTGGCCAAGTTAAGGAAACGTATTGGAGAATGCTAACTGTTTAGCAATACAGAGTCGCAGAGGATAGTGGAGTTCTATCATCAAGAAGAAGAGAATATGAGGTAAACATTGGTGTGGCAACTGGCTTTGCATAGAGCATTGAAGTTTTGTCCAATATATCAAACATGTACTTTTGTTAAGACAAAAATAGGCCGGTGGTTATGGGTATTACTTATATTCCAAGGAAGTATTTGACAAGGTTGTGACATACTGATCAATGTGAGAATTGTCATTACCTATGATAATTATGTCGATATACATTAGGAGATACATAACGGAGCCATGGTGATTGTACATAATAAATACATGTCTGAATATGCATTTTTGAAGTCGTATGAGAGTACGAAGGACTTGAGTTTTTATAACCATGCACGATGAGCTTGTTTCAATTCTTAAATAGCCTTTCAGAGTTTACAAACATGAGAAGGTTTATCAATGTCTACACAACGTTGTGGCTGGGTTATAAATACTTCTTCATGGAGGAAGGCATAATTGATGTCCATTTGGCATAGGGACCAATTTTTGGAGAGTGCAACGCATAGAATAACTTTGATTTTTGCTGATTTAGCAAATAAGCTGAAAGTTTTAGATTAATATGTACCTGGTCTTTGATGACAGTTTTTAGCGACAAACCGAGCTTTGTATCCATCTATAGTGCTGTTAAATTATGATTGACTTGGAAGACCCATTTGTAGCTGACTACATTCTGTGTAGAATCTGGAGACACCAACTCCCTAGATTTATTTTGGATTACGGATTTGAAATCTTCTATCACTTTTTGGCGCCATTCAAAGTTTTTAAGAGCCTAAGCAGTGTTTCTTAGTAGTAGTAGAAGAGATAAGTTGTTTTGAGGTGGGGAAGAAATAAGAAATAATATTTTTCTTGAAGATTTTATTGTGAGCAAGTGTGCGCATGGCATGTGTGCATATTAAAGGGGAGAATAGTTGAAGATGTGGCTATGGTTGGTATAGAGGATGAGGATCTGCTTTTAAAGTGAGTAATAACTCTTGAGTCCCATTCTGGTGTTCCAGTAGAATGGTCCAATACATGCATGGGATGTATATTGGATAGATTTTGGGATGTGAGGAAGGTTTAGTTGATCTACTTCTAGTTGAAATGGATAGATTTTTATATAGTGTGGGATAAGAGGGGAGAGAATATTTATCAGATAATGGTTAACTATGGGTAGGTAGGTAAGTGTGAGTAGTGTCCGGGTTGGAGTATGATTCATCTAGATTAGCATAATGAGATGAAATGAGAATGAGAGAGGAAATGGAAAGAAAAGATGTCTTCTACAAACTCAACATGTCTTGAGTGATATATCATATTTTGAATTAGATTAAAACAAGCAAAACCACTTTGTAACTTCAGTGGCTCTAAGTAAACACATGGCTTTAATGGGAACTCTAATTTATGAGTTGTATACGGTTTGAGCCTAGAATAGCATAGATATCCAAAAAAAATTAAAGATTTTTAATTTGGAAGTAATGTTTGAAATAATTTTTCAAATGGTGATTTATTGCGTAATGTAGGAGTAATTAATCTGTTAATAAGATAACGATGTAGTTTAGAAGGCATAAGTCCAATATTTTTGTGGTAGGCAAGCTTGACACAACAAGGCCATCCCAATTCTCGGATGTGCTTATGCTGCCTTTCAGCATATCTGTTTTGCTATGGTGTGGTCAAGAAAATGACCAATACCATGCAATTTGAAAAATAAAAAATAAAAATAAATTGAAGTTTTATAAACTCACCTCCATTGGCTAAATAAAAAGTAGTAAGAAGTAATTGAAAGAATTTTTCAACAATATTGTTCTTAACATTAATAAAATTTGAAGAAACATCAAAACTGTTTTATTAGTGTTTAGACCAAATATTAATTTTTTGCAAATTAATATTTTAATTTTATTGAAATAATATTTTGAAAGTGGGTAAATGTAATTGTCTCACATTGCTTGCAAGTGAGTATGTATTGGATTTTCACAAGTATAAATGAGTAGTATTGAAATTAGAATGGCATCGGTCCCATATCGAAAATGCAACAAGCATCATTAGAAGTTTCTCACTTATAAATAGAAGCTTCACCAACCTTTGAAGGGATCCCTCAATCAACACACAACTGCAACATAGACTACTTAGTTTAGTTCTTGTTAGAATTTACTTTGAGTAGTCAAGTGTTCTTTAGTTAAATATTATTAAAAAGTCCTTCCATCTTAAATGCATTTGTAACATTTTAATTATTTTATTCTCTATAATTAATACACTCGTTTGAGTAGTTTGACTCAATTGGCGCATCTTTAATTTTCTTTGAAGTATTATAGGTTTGAAGTGGCACGCTTGCGCACTAGCACTAGGAAACGTCAGATTGTTGTGATTTATTCTAACATATCTTTTGGCATGCTCAGTGGGACTCATAATTTCGACTGAGGAAATGGTGAAGACTCGCTCAAAGAATCAAGAATCCAACACCCATGGCAGCATTAGCAGCCAAGACATGTCGCATGAAGATGGTCAAGAGGTGAAGGCCAACAAGACTCTAGACATGACAAAGATGTCCACCAAGAATTCGATTCGTGAACTATCCTAGGAGCTGAAGGAGAATCACCAAAAGATGGAGACATTCAAGGAGACCCAGCAACAAATGTTGCAAGGAATCATGGAATTGTTGCACCAACAGATGCAGATGACCTAAGATGCATCGAATGGTGCAATGTCGACTAACGCCCATGAGGAACAACAGGTGCAGACCTTTCAAGTCGTACCAAATGGCAGCACGCCAAGCACTGAGACACCGACCTTTCAGGCCAGGTCCAATGGAAACTATGTTAGGGTTATGCTTGAATTGCAAGTCCAACCTTACATTCCCCCACTAGCCAAGAACAATGCTCAAGCTAGGGGGCATGTTGACAACTAAGGCTAGAATGCAAAGGATGGTCGGGAAGAATAGATGAAGCAAGCTTTCCAGGTTGTACCCAACATACATGGAGGGAGAGCGGATGTTCAGGCATAGATTAACCTGCCAACTTGAAACCATATTCATGGTGGAGGGCATGCAGAGCACTTTCAACAGAACTATAGGAATGGACATTATGAGGCTCACACCTATCAGGCAGACTTCCACTCCTCAGCACAGAGCAATAGGCAAAATTGGATGAACTACAGCTAAGGCATAGATCGGGAGGCCGTTGAGACCATCATTCAAGAGACGATAGGTCCTGCATTCAGAAGAACTGGATGCCCATCTTATATGAGGTCTTACCCCGATGCTGTTTACCATATTGAATTTCCTAGAGGATTCAAGTTTCTTGACTTCACCCTATTTTCTGGCAAAGAGAGATAATCTACCATGGAACACATAAGCTGCTTCACTATCCAGTGCAGAGAACCAGCGGCCAATGATTTTCTAAAGCTGCGACTGTTTGCTAATTCTTTGACAGGTCCAGCTTTCACTCAGTACATCAATTTGCAGCCAAACTCGATCCATAGTTGGCAAGAATAGCAGCAGAAGTTCCATGACCAGTTATACAGGATTGAGCCAGAAATCTCTATGGCTGACATATCACATATGCGACTAATAGATGGAAAGTCAGTACAATTATTTATAGCTCGATTCAAAAAGGCGAGGATCGGATGTCACTTGGACATACCGGAAAGGGAATTCGTTAAATTAGTACAAGATGGATTGAGCTACAAGCTCAAAAAGAAGTTTGAAAGGACAAATTTCCATGACCTGTTAGAGTTGGTTTCTCGAGCCACTCGGTATGAAGGCATCCTAAGGGAGGAGTATCAGAGGAAGTACTCCTATAGAGGGTCATATTACAAGGACCAAAGTACTAAAATTCACTTGATGGAGATTGACGACCAAGAAAGTTTTGAAAGAACAGCTAGAATTAACACGGCAGAAGTAGTGGCCACTAGTCAGTACGTTTGTAAAGCTTTTGCTACACCAATAAAGAACCAGAGAGTTCCACAAAACATGAGGTATAATCAGGCTGAACCGAAGAAGGTCTACAGTTTTGACATCTCTGAAGCTAATTAGATTTTTGACCATCTGCTTGCTGACAATGTAATTAAATTACCTTATGACCATATTTTGCCTACAGCTGAAGAGATGAAGAATAAGCCATCTTGCAAATGGCATGGCATGTGGTCGAATCAGACTGTCAACTGTATGGTCTTCAAGAATGCTATCCAGGCGATGATTGACAAAAAGGCGTTAAAGTTTACAGAAAGAGAAAATGAGATAATGCAAGTGGACAACAACCCTTTCCCATCGACCGAAGCAAACATGGTTTAAGCTAACATATCAAACTTGACGAGACCCAGGGTCAAGGAAGACTTAAGATAAACATCGGGTGGACGAGCATGAAAAAAGTATGTCAAGCTTGGAGAGGAGTATTCGGCCCAAAAGGCCGCATGAGACCAAAGATGAAGAAAATAGGTATCCTACAAAAAGTCAGAACATATCCAAGCCACCAATGAAAAGTAAAAGCAAAAAAATAGTGCTCCAGAGCTTAGGTCCAAAGAGGCAGGATAGACATGGATAATGGAAAGGCCAATGCCAAGGGGATCAAGCCGAGCTGAGAATCCATGTCATTTTTTTCAGGGACCGCATCACAAGATTGTTTTGGCAGAAGATCAAGAAGTCGAAAACTTTCAAGCCACATGCTATGGAGGTAGATCGTTGGTATCATGCAGGATATAAGTCTTATTAGCCATTTACCAAGACTCAGAAAAGGTGGATGCAATGCCAACATGCCAAAAGTCAGATAATAATAGCAGCTCTATCAGAGAAGAAAAATGATGGTATCATGCCAAATGAGTTGGAGTTCTGTCTTGATGACCCGGATGGAAGACGTGAGATCGCAACTCTATCCAAGAAAGTCGGCATCTTATTTGGAGCTCCACGAAGGAAGAAACCCATAAAGAGATGGATCAAAAGGCAAAGTGCAGAAATTCAGTCGTGCTTGAACACCATGAATAATAATCTGGTAGAAGAAGACATAGTTGTTTCATTAGCAGTCAAGTCATCAATGATCAAATTTGGAACCATGGATGAGGTTATGGTCAATGCAGTCGTCGTCTTGCTTTTGTCATTTGGATCCTAATTTCAGTTGGCATGATAAAATAAGAACTTCGTCCAGCAAAAATCACGATCTTAAGGAAATATGGACACAGTGTAAGATGTTAGGTAAGATGCTAGAGGATATGATACTATAGGGCAATGCCTTGCAAATGTAATATCAACAAGTTAGAAAATTAGGCCTAAAATCTACATGATCATTTATTGCAATTTTACTTGGTCATTTCGGGTTGTTTTCAAAATTGGGTCAAAAAACTCGGCTAAAGGCCAAAATCCATGACCAATATGTTCAAACCGATGTAATATATAAATATAATGGAAAATATGCAGGTCAAAAGACCGCTAATCCACTAACCATCAAAGGATTGCCATGTCAGGGTGATCCGATATAAAATTGAATTCATTGCCTTCAAAATTGACTGGATGCAGTTGAGTCATGATCGCAATGTAAGAAGCTGAAGTAGGCAAAGAAAATCCCAAAAAAAAAATATTCGGCATCAACAAATATGTGGCCGGGACGGTCCACGTTGTCTGAAATGATGTAATATGTTAAGGGACACAGACAATAGACATGTCAACTATATCCAGAGACCCATAGTGGAGCTGAAGAAGAGCAAACCAAACCCCAAGGATGTACCATCAGCAAGATCTTCAATTGGGCTGGCACACAAATCCAGTCCCTGCATGTTAAGCCCAACCTACATGTCCAGGTGCGTCCAACCCAATCCCGTGCATCTCCAGCTGCATGACCATGCCCTCGTCCAGATGGAAGTCCAGCCCATGTCAAGCAGTCGCGTCCAAGCCCATGTTGTCTAGCCTACGGGTCCAACCCGTGAGCGTCCAAGCCCAGTTGTGTCAAGCATGCGTATCTAGTCCACCCGCGCTTCCAAGCCCATACATGCTTATCCAATTCACAGGTTTTCTTCAAGACTATCTGCAATGCCGCCCTCCTTCTCCTACCAAACCGCACACCAAGATCTTTATCACCAGCACCTCCTCACCTTCCATGGTCGTCACCGAAGTTCTATACAGCGCCGATTACGGAGATCACTCCATCAAGTTATCCACCACCGACAGTGGCGACACAACGATAAAAAAAATATATATGTACCAACTTGGGGATTGCCGCAAATAAAAATTAAATAAATAAATAAAGCATGCATCAAGCCAAAACTATTGTCGTGTATACAAATGGTATGAAGTATAGAGAGAGTGTGTGACCTGTTATTTGGACATGGAATTGTCTATCAGCCGGATGTTTTCTTCTTGGAAACTTTGTTTGAAAAAAAAAATGAATGTTATCAAAGAGGCCAAAAGATAAAAACTGGTGACGGCTTGCAGTTGGCAAGAAAAAATATGTATAACTTTTGGTTAAATTATAGGGTTTGGAAAGTGGTGTGAACGGCTAGGTTTGGCAAGGACTGTGAAATCAAATTGGAAGCTTTGTTAATGGTTTGGAAAGATTGAAAAATAGTAGGATGGAAGATACAATATTTGATTGAGTGGTTTTTTCTTGATTTGTTGTAGAGAATTCCGTTTTGGAAAGGAGATTGATTTTATGGTGGCCCTAATTAGTTGCATTGTATATGCATAGGATATAAGCAAATAATAGTTTTGTCTGCATATAGATTTTGGCTGGACTATAATAAAATATTATTTATATATTCTAGAAGAAAGGTGACTGGCCGATCTTGAGGAGTAATTTATGGCATATGAGTTTGGTGTACGACACATAATACATCCAAGTGAAACAAATTAAGCCTACAGAAAGATCGTAGTATACTGGGCAAATATCATGGATGAGAATGAATGAACTATTGGGGCTCACGTGGGCATATATATCTATGGTAATAAAAGTAAATTGAGTAAATAGAAAAATCTCAGCAATGATTTTGGTGAATTGGCATTGGAGAGAGAGAATTGAAAGAAAAGAGTACATTCTGAAGATTCTTGAATTGTGAATTGATGAGATCACGTGGAGCTGTGGAAGACAATTTTGGCATGTGTCCAAGGAAAGAAATTATGAGATGTCATTAAGAAGAAACTGTGGGCATATTTTAAATATAATTGTGGATGTGAAGCAATTGATGCTTAATTGCCTTTTATAGCGTGAGTTGGTTATGTCGAGTGCGATTGAGAAAATAAAGGTTAAACTCACGTGACTAGTTTTTAGCCATTAGATTTAATGAAATTGAGCCTATCAATGATAATTTGTCGCAATATAAAAGCCAAGTATATTGCTTTGTAATTTTATTTCTATCACAAAATTACAAAGTAAAAAGACAGTATTTGGATCAAATATTAATTTTTTTATAAATTAATATTTTAATTTTATTAAAATATTATTTTAAAAATGCATAAATATAATTGTCATAATTAATTATTTAGAAATGAGTATGTATTAGATTTTCACAAATATAAATGAGTAGTATTGAAATTAGAATGGCATGAGTTCCACAGCGGAAATGCAACAAGTCTCATTAAAAGTTTCTCACTTATTAATAGAAGCTTCACTATCTTTTGAAGGGATCTCTCAATCAACACACAACTACAACATAAACTACTTAGTTTAATTCTTGTTAGAATATATTTTGAGTAATCAAGTGTTCTTAGTGTGATTTTTAGTTGAAATTTTATTAAAAAGTCATTTTATCTTAAAAGCATTTGTAACCTTTTAATTATTTTGTTCTCTATAATTAATACATGTCGTTTGAGTAGTTTGATTCAATTGGTGCATTTTTTATTTTTTTTGAATTGTTATAGATTTGAAGTGACACGCTCATGCACTAAGAGATGATAGATTGTTGTGATTTATTCCAACATATTTTTTGCAAAATAATTAAAAGGTTACAAATGCCTTTAAGATCAAATAACTTTTAAATAAAATTTCAACTTAAGAACACACTAAGAATACTAGACTATTCGAAGTAAATTTTAACGAGAATTAAACTAAGTAGTCTATGTTGCAGCTGTGTGTCGATTGATGGATCTTTTCAAAAATTAATGACGCTTCTATTTATAAGTGAAAAACTTTTAAAGATACTTGTTGTATTTCTAATGTGAGACTAATATCATTTTAATTTCAATACCACTTATTTATATTTATGAAAATCCAATAGATACTCATTTCTAAGCAACATGAAACAATTATATTTATCCACTTTTAAAATAAAATTTCAATAAAATTAAAATATTTGATCCAAAGAATTAGACAACCATTTTATTTTAAAAAACGATTATTAAAAATAACTAGTAATTAAACACATCATGTGATGTGACTGAAGTAGGACCCATACAAGTTATAGAGGTGGTGAACTAGATAAAGATGATTTACTAAAAGGTAACCTATGAGATTTATTACACTGGCAAGAGTCATAGTGACACTTGGTGGAAAACACAAGAAGTAAAAACTAAGCAATGAGTTGACGGATAATATTTTCTAAAGGATGCCCTAGCCGTTTGTGCCAACCATGGAGAATTGTTTTTGCAGTAGTATATGTCATGGGTTAGAAAGAAAAGAGACACTTGGACAGGCCATTCATATGTGCCATCATTAAGGGACCCTTAAGGAGCACCAACCTTGTCTGGAGACTCTTGACAAGAAAACAAAAAGGTAGAAATTCAAGGGATGTATTATTATGTTGACAGCATTTGGAAACTGGAAGTAAATTACGTGTTAATTTTTTTTTTTGGTAATAAGTAAATTACATGTCACTTGAGGCACACATAAAACATCAGATAATAAAAAAGAATGAGAAGAAGTGGCAAGTTTAGTGAGCCATTAGTTAGTTATGGATAGCTAGTATGCTAAGTTTGGATTAGGATAGTGCATGGATTTGATTAATTTATATATTTTATGTAGACTCTGAATGCCTTTATGACGGTGTTATTATGAGTTGTGTAAATTTGATTTTATTAATTACCTTTTATAGATAGTTTATGTATAAATTGTCACTGCTAGAAAAGTGATCAGTTGCTACAAGCGTTTATTGTAGTAAATTTGCTGTTTTTATAGCTGTTTTTTATTTAGCTACAAAATAAGTTCGTGGGTCCGTCGTAGCAATTTGTGCGTGATTAATTCTCTACAGCTACATAATTTTTTGGACTCGTAGCTAATCATAAACAGTAAATAAACCATACTCAACCATGGTTAAGCCTTTTTTTCGTAGCTAATGAGGGATTTTTGAGCTACGAAATTTATTGTCACTGTTTACTTTGAGCTACGCCATTGATTATGTAACTGTTTTACATTAGCTACACGTAATATTTGTCACTACCATTAGCTACAACATATTATTTGTGAATTTTAATTAAAATCTACAAAATAAAAATTGTAGTAAAATATAGTTGTCTGGATATTTTTGATCAAATGCTACGATAATATATATTGTAGCAATCCATCATGAGGGACCAAAAGTGTGTTTGTCAAAGAAATTCACCAGCTACGAAATTAAATTTATCTGTAGCTATTGTTATTTTATGATACAATTTTGTGGTTATATATGAAACCATGATATATTTCCAATTAGCCATTGAGATTTCCACCTTCAATATTCATAAACAATATATACATCCACTCAAGCATAAAATAAACAAGACTATAAAATATACACACTCATTCAAGTGCAAAATTTTATACATATTAGAGTACTTCCATCATCTACATCTGTCACCACATGTACATCATTTTCCACCCTTACATAAACAAAAAATTACTGGGTATATGCAGGTTAGGTTAAGTTTCCTACTTCACAGATCCAGCTAGTAGTGCCTGCTACAAATGTCTAAGTACCCTAAGTCAAGTATCCATACAAAATAGAAGCTTAGAACTTCATCATGACACTTGTATAGTCTAACCATCAAGCATTGTCAGATTCATATAGCAATGCTCACTATTGATCAAAATATATACATATGGCCTAAAGATAATTACCATTTAGAGTAAAGAGTTTTTACTGGTATATACTCAAAATATGTGGGAAGCCCCTATCATTCTTAAAGTACCCTTCCAAGCTGATTTTGTAGAATCAAACAGCTGCATCAGGTTCATGATGGCCTGAATCTGCAATCAATGATAATACATCAAAACAGTTAATAAATTGACAAGTTATGTGATGTGGGCATCGAGCGCTCTTCTAGCATGGATGTTCGTGGTAAAGACATTGTGCTGCCAAGTGGACCAATGACGCGTTCTCAAGCTAAAAAGATCAAAGCGGGAATGCTTGGACTTGTGAAGAGAATAATTGATGAAGATCGATTCAAGTATCCACATGATCCAAACACTTTTATGAGGCATAATGATGATTTAAGCATGATGTCCAAGCAAGGAATGAAGGTGGTAATGCTGCTTGGAAGTTGCAAAGACAAAACGACATAATTTTAGCCATTTTCGGATTACAATGGCAGTTTCATAATTTAGCTATTTTCAGATTATAATGGCAGTTTCGTAATTATTGCTATTTCCATATTATAATGGCAGTTTTGTAATTATTTATATTTTCGGATTATATTTATTTAGGGTTAATTTTTAGCCTTAGGATTACTTTCCTAATTATTTTATGATCTAGATTGATTCTTAACCTAACCCTAATATCTATATAAAGGGGGGGTTACTAGCTTGTAAAAAACTTTGATTATTGATTAAATAGAATCTATTCTTGTTTTCAACAAGACTTGTGTGTTCCAAGTGAGGATAGTTCTTCTTCTACTTGTTGCAATTGGGAATTGATCTTCTTATCAAAGGTATTTACTTTGTGGCGAATTTCAATTTCATTCTTTGCCTTCTAATTAGTGTTGCTAGATACAATTGTTATCTAGAGGTGCTATAGGGCGGGTTTTTACCTAGGATTTGTTCCATATCATCTTGTGTGTTGGGATTACAGTTTCTTTAAGCTTAGGGTTCGGCATCATTTGGTATCATAGCAAGGCCAAGATAAATTCTTATTTATCTTGTTCTTTGTTTTTCTTTTTGGAGTCTTTGATTAGCTTGTTTTCTGCATTTTTTTTTCTTTTGTTCTTGAGTTCTTTGTGTTCTTCATTGTTCTTGGTGTTTTAGTACCAAAAAAAAAAATAGTACAAAAAAAAATCGTACAAAAAAAAACAGAAAAAGAGGAATCTGATTATATATAAAAAAAAAAAAGGAAAGAAAAAAAAATCGTAGCAAAAAAAAAAAAAGAATTGAAAGTTGGAATATTGAGATTGGTTGCTTAAATATTAGGAAAGTTATTTATTCCAAATTGATTTCTGATTTTTATTATTCCATATTTCCTACTTTCCTAATTTATTTGTTTCCTATTCTCATAGTTTCTTATTTTCTTACTTTCCTATTCTCAATTTAATTTGTTTCCTATTCTCATAGTTTCTTATTTTCTTACTTTCCTATTCTTAATTTAATTTGTTTCCAATTCTCATAGTTTCTTCTTTTCATACTTTCCTATTCTAAATTTGTTTAGTTTCCTATTCTCATTGTGCTAATTTCATAGAGTAATTATTATTTGTTTCATTACTCTTTTGTCCTTTTTTTTTTTTGGTGCCAATTTTGCTCTAGAATTGAACTTGCTTTTATTGTTAGGTTTTAATTTTGAAATATGCTACTTTAATTTTATATTTTTGTTTAAGATAATTGGTTCTGAAGTGCAACTTGGTGAACAAGATTTGAATGGTAAAAGGCTTGAGTGGTGAGCATATAAAAAGGGTAAAAGCCAAATTTGAGTGAAACACGAGGGTTTACTATTTTTGAGTTAAACACGTAAGGGAGTGTGTGAGAATGTCTAAAAGAGACGGAAAGGGAGTTTCTACTTCGGAAGAAGAGCAAGTGGCAACACCGGATCCAAAACTCTTACGACAATCTTTGGAGGGTGAGTATATAAGGATGGAAAAGAGATTGACTTCTAGGATGGAAGAAACATTGAAATCTAGGATGGATGAGATGATGGAGCAAATGAGGGAGATGACCATGACCATGTCCAATACTACCAGAAGGGAAGGAACACAACCTAGGAGACAAGAAGTAATTGTTTCCGATGAAGACGAGTATGAAGTCCAAACTGTAAGAAGAAGACCTAGGAGAGAGGAGCCAAGAGGAGGAAGGGATGACAGCCTAAGTTCGATTAAGATGCACATTCTGCCATTCAAGGGAAGAAGTGATGCCGAGGCATACTTGGAATGGGAAAAAAGTGTAGAGTTAATTTTTGATTGTCACAATTACTCTGAGGAGAAAAAGGTTAAACTAGCCACAGTGGAGTTCACCGACTATGCTCTAGTTTGGTGGGAGCAACTTATACAATCAAGAAGGAGGTATAGAGAAGATCCGGTCTCAACTTGGGATGAGATGAAGAGAATTATGAGGAAGAGGTTTGTACCATCATATTTCTATAGAGAGCTTCATCAAAAGTTGCAGAGACTCACACAAGGGTCTAGGTCCGTAGAAAAGTATTACAAAGAGATGGAGATGATTATGATAAGGGCCAACATTGAAAAGGATAGAGAAGCTACAGTGGCAAGATTTCTAAGTGGGATGAACAAAGATATTACCAAGTTAGTGGATCTACATCCATATGTAGAGATGGAAGAAATGGTCAACATGGCTATTAAAGTGGAAAAGCAATTGAGAAGTGAAGGGTCATCAAAAGGGTTTTCAAGCTCTAATTCAAAGTGGGGTTCCAATTCGAAGTTGAACAAGTATGACGACAAGAAGAGAGAAAAGAACTTGGAGACCAAAGAGAAAGTTGGAGATGCATCCAAGTTCAAGGATAAAAGTGTCAACCCAACAAGAGGTACTTCTAATCCTAATACTACTAGTACTTCTAGACATAGGGAAATAAAATGTTTTAAATGTCAAGGGTTTGGGCATATTGCTTCCAAATGTCCAAATAGGAAAACTATGTTGATGAGGGGTAATGAAGTAATGTCGGAGTTTGAGTCCGATGAGGAAAGGCCACCAATAAAGTATGATTCTAGTGAGGATGAAGATGTAGAGTATCCTGTGGTTGGAGAGTCCCTAGTTATTAGGAGGGTTTTAAATTTGAAGGTGAAGGAAGAGGGACTAGAACAAAGGGAGAATATTTTTCATACTAGATGTTTTGTGGGTGGTAAAACATGTATTTTAATCATTGATGGGGGTAGTTGTGCTAATGTTGCTAGTACTACTTTGGTTGAGAAGTTGGGACTAGTATGTGAAAAACACCCTAACCCTTATAGGTTACAATGGTTGAATGACAGTGGGGAGATTAAGGTAAATAAGAGAGTGAAAGTTGCACTTTCTATTGGAAAGTATAGCGATGAGGTTTTGTGTGATGTAGTACATATGCAAGCGGGGCATATTTTGTTGGGTAGACCATGGCAATCCGATAGGAGGACTATCCATGAAGGTTTTAAGAAAATGTATTCTTTTGACCACAATGGAAAGAAAGTCACACTTGCACCATTATCTCCAAAAGAGGTGTATCTAGAACAATTGAAACTATCCAAAGTTTCCCATGGGGATTTGAGAAGTGAGGCAAATAAAATAATTGAGTGTAAAGAGGCCAAAAGTGAAAAGAATAAAAATAAAGGCCCAATGGTGAGTGATTGCACTAGTAATAAAGAGGAAAGTGCAAGACAAAAAAGTGAGAAGAGTGAAAAGAAAAAGAGTTTTTATGCAAATGAGAGAGAAATCAAGAGTGCATTCTTAGGCAACAAAGCAATATTGTTGGTGAGGTTTCGAGAGGTTTTGCTTTGTGAAACTAACCTTAACCCCATTTTGCCTAGTGTTTTTGTTTCTTTATTGCAGGATTTTGATGATGTTTTCCCAGAAGAGATGCCGACCGGATTGCCGCCATTGAGAGGTATTGAGCACCAAATAGATTTTGTACCTGGAGCAAGCATTCCAAACCGACCAGCCTATCGTAGCAATCCCAAGGAAACGAAGGAGTTACAAAGGCAAGTGGAGGAGTTGCTAGCAAAGGGTCATGTTAGGGAGAGCATGAGTCCTTGTGCTGTACCGGTCTTATTGGTACCCAAGAAGGATGACACATGGAGGATGTGTGTTGATTGTCGAGCAGTGAATAAAATAATAGTAAAGTATTGTTATCCCATTCCTAGGTTAGATGATATGCTTGATGAATTGCATGGTGCTTGCTTATTTACTAAGATAGATTTAAAAAGTGGATACCATCAAATTCGGATGAAGCAAGGGGATGAGTGAAAAACTGCTTTTAAAACAAAATATGGTTTATATGAATGGATGGTTATGCCTTTTGGGTTAACTAATGCTCCTAGTACATTTATGCGATTAATGAACCATGTTTTAAGACAATTTATAGGAAAGTTTGTGGTTGTCTAATTTGATAATATTTTGATATATAGCAAAAGTTTAGATGACCATGTGATGCATGTTAGTCAAGTGCTAGATGTGCTTAGAAAAGAGAAATTATATGCTAACCTTAAAAAGTGCACATTTTGTATAGATAGGCTTGTTTTTCTTGGTTTTGTTGTGAGTGCACAGGGTGTTGAAGTAGATGAAGAGATTATCAAGGCTATCAAGGAATGTCCTACACCTAAGAACGTGTCTGAGGTAAGAAGTTTTCATGGTTTAGCTGGCTTTTATAGAAGGTTTGTGAAGGACTTCTCTACCATAGCTGCTCCTTTGAATGAGATTGTAAAAAAAGAGGTCGGTTTTAAATGGGGTAAGGAACAAGAACATGCGTTTCAAACTTTAAAAGATAAGTTATGTTCGGCTCGTATTCTTGTTCTACCTAATTTTGATAAGATGTTTGAGGTTGAATGTGATGCTTCTGGGATTGGTATAGGTGCTGTTTTGATGCAGGAAAAACGTCCCATTGCATACTTTAGTGAGAAGCTAAATGGGGCTCAACTCAAGTACTCAACATTATTTGTATGCACTATTTCGTGCCCTGGATGTGTGGCAACATTATTTGCTTCCAAAGGAGTTTGTGATTCATACCGATCATGAGTCTCTCAAACACATCAAGGGACAAGGAAAGCTCAACAAGAGGCATGCAAAGTGGGTTGAGTTCATAGAGAGTTTTCCATATGTGATATGCTACAAGCAAGGTAAGGAGAATGTAGTAGCTGATGCATTATCTCGAAGGTATGTTCTCATAACTACATTAACTTCTAAGTTGTTAGGTTTTGAGCAATTGAAAGACATGTACGCAAGTGATTCTGATATTAAGGATATTTATGTTGCATGTGAACAAGGTGCATTTAATAAGTTCTATAGACATTATGGTTTTCTGTTTCGTGGTTCAAGAATTTGTATGCCAAATTGCTCTTTTAGAGAATTGCTTCACATAGTGGTGGTTTTAATGGGTCATTTTGGTGTGCACAAGACTTTAAATGTTTTAGTTGAACATTTTTATTGGCCACATATGAAAAGGGATGTTCAAAGAATTTGTTCTCAATGTATTGCATGTAAACAGAATGTTCAAAGAACTTGTTCTCAATGTATTGCATGTAGACAGGCGAAGTCTAATTCTATGCCACATGGGTTATATACACCTTTGCCTATTCCTAATGAGCCTTGGGTTGATATATCCATGGATTTTGTCCTTTGGGTTACCTAGAACTAGGAAGGGTAGAGATAGCATATTTGTGGTTGTTGATAGATTTTCTAAGATGGCGCACTTTATTGCATGTCATAAGACTGATGATGCTACAAATATTGCTGACTTGTTCTTTAGGGAGGTTGTAAGATTGCATCGGGTGCCTAGAACTATTGTGTCTGATAGGGATGTAAAATTTTTAAGTCACTTTTGGAGAGTCTTGTGGGGTAAGTTAGGTACTAAATTATTGTATTCTACTACTTGTCATCCACAAACCGATGGCCAAATGGAGGTGGTTAATAAGACTCTAGGTACTTTGCTTCGTGCTATTGTTGGTAAGAATTTGAAAACTTGGGAAGATTGTTTACCTTTTGTTGAATTTGCATATAATAGAACTATTCATTCTTTTACAAGTTTTTCACCATTTGAGATTGTGTATGGTTTTAATCCTTTAACTGTGTTGGATTTGATGCCTTTACCTTTGAGTGAAATTGCTAGCTTAGATGGACATCAAAAAGGCGGACTTGGTTAAAACTATACATGAGAAGACGAGGTTGCAAATTGAGAAGTGTAACCGTGATGTGGGCATCAAGCGCTCTTCTAGCATGGATGTTCGTGATAAGGACATTACGTTGCCAAGTGGACCAGTGACGCGTTCTCGAGCTAAGAAAATCAAAGAGGGAATGCTTGGACTTGTGAAAAGAATTATGGATGAAGATCGATTCAAGTTTCCAAATGATTTGAACACTTTTCCGAGGCCTAATGATGATTTAAGCATGTTGTCCAACCAAGGGATGAAAGTCGTAATGATGCTCGAGAGTTGCGGAGACGAAACGGCATCATTTTAAAAATAAACAACTTAGAATGGCAATTTCGTAATTTAGCTATTTTCGGATTATAATGGCAGTTTTGTAATTATTTTTATTTTCGGATTATTTTTATTTAGGGTTAGTTTTTAGCCTTAGGATTACCTTCCTAATTTCCTTAGGATTACTTTCCTAATTTTCTTATGATTACTTTCCTAATTACTTTATGGTATAGATTGATTCTTAACAAGCAAGGAATGAAGGTGGTAATGCTGCTCAGGAGTTGCAGAGACGAAACGACGTCATTTTAAAAACAAGCATTTTATAATGGCAATTTTGTAATTTTTACTATTTTCGGATTATAATGGAAGTTTTGTAAATATTGCTACTTCTGGATTATAATGGCAGTTTTGTAATTATTGCTATTTTCGGATTATATTTATTTAGGGTTAGTTTTAAGCGTTAGGATTACTTTCTTAATTATTTTATGGTCTAGATTGATTCTTAACCTAACTCTAATCTCTATATAAGAGGGGGTTACTAGCTTGTAAAAGACAACTTTGATTATTGATTATAATCTACTCTTGCTTTCAACAAGACTTGTGTGTTCCAAATGAGGATAGTTCTTCTTCTACTTGTTGCATTAGAAATTGTTCATCTTATGAAAGGTATTTACTTTGTGGCGAATTTCAATTTCATTCTTTGCCTTCTAATTAGTGTTGCTAGATACACTTGATATCTAGAGGTGCTATAGGTCGGGTTTTTACTTAGGATCTGTTCCATATCATCTTGGGTGTTGGGATTATAGTTTCTTTGAGCTTGGGGTTCCGCATCAATCCCATACCTGAATCGTAAGCTTTTTCCTCAGGAAATTGTATACAAGTTCAAAGAAATGAGAAATATATGCCAGAAACTTTTCAATTAGATTTACAATAGGAAAAGGAAGATTGAATTACAAATTTCCAACAAAATCTGGAAAAATAACAACATAATCAACGATTTAATCCTAACATCAGAATCCCACAGCAACAACGAAAAATCATATCAAAAGCTACTATATAAATCTCAACCAAGAATGGTTCAATGTACATTGAGTTTCACAAAAATTTAAACCATGCATTGCCATTCAAATCATCTTACTTGAATTTTGGAGTGTCTTTGGCAAGTACTATACCATTGGCAAAACTACTTTACGTTTCTTTCTTCTTCTTCTTTTTTCTTATATTATGACCAACATTTTGGCAAGATTAGGTGGTGCTAATTTGAGCTTCAACATTATTCAAATCTAATTCATAGTTCTAATAATCCATATCTAATACATTTCTTATGTAATTTATAATCTTTAAGCAATTGATAAGGACAAAAACAGAGCGAGTTGTTAGGACCTTTTGATTAAGTACATTTAAACCAAGATCTGCATAGTTAAAAGTATCATATCACACAAAAAATATCGTTAAAGATCCATTTTGTTGAATTTTGCAAGAAGAAATTTTTCTTGATCAACCAAACTTGTATGATATGATGATGTGGTACTTATTTCATTGTATTCAGTGTTAAGAGTCTTTTTATTAGTATTGTTGACTCCGAGGAAAAAAATTGCTGCTTATATGTAATTGTTGACATGGCATAAAGGCTATCCCAAATAAGTGCATTTTGTTGTGTATGAAGTGTTTGGTATGAGTATGAGCTAGGGTNGAGCTTCAACATTATTCAAATCTAATTCATAGTTTAATAATCCATATCTAATACATTTCTTCTGTAATTTATAATCTTTAAGCAATTGATAAGGACAAAAACAGAGCGAGTTGTTATGACCTTTTGATTAAGTACATTTAAACCAAGATCTGCATAGTTGAAAGTATCACATCACACAAAAAATATCGTTAAAGATCCATTTTGTTGAATTTTGCAAGAAGAAATTTTTCGTGATCAACCAAACTTGTATGATATGATGATGTGGTACTTAGTTCATTGTATTCAGTGTTAAGAGTCTTTTTATTAGTATTATTGACTCCGAGGAAAAAAAGTGCCGCTTATGTGTAATTGTTGACATGGCATAAAGGTTATCCCATATAAGTGCATTTTGTTGTGTATGAAGTGTTTGGTATGAGTATGAGCTAGGGTGAGCTGAGCTTTCTTTCTTTGTGAGATTTGTTTTGAAAGAATGAGTCTCCATTTAACTTTTACTGTGAGATGCCATTGATAAGTTGCTATAAGCTTAAATCTATATTCCCCTTGATGATTAATACAATCCTTACTTCATTGCATGCCTGTGGATGTAGGTTGTTACCTTGACAGCTTAACCAAGTAAACCATGTGTTTTTTACTTCCTCTTCTACTGTTTCATCTTGTTCTTCTTTTGTATTGCTGATTATCTTTGTGCTTGCTGGTTTATCTATTTGATTGTTTATCTAGCTATTAAATTCCTTATATATTATTATATCAACACCAAGCCAAGCCATGTGAAGGTCAAAGCAAGACTCAATTTTAACAGAAGCTAGTAGAATATAGAATCATATAAGTTTAATAAACAATTTTTTAAAAGCACACTATTTTAACAAGAAGCTATATATTCTCCTTGTCTTTATTTTCAGTAAATCGTTCTTAATTTCAAGAAAAAAATTTATTTCTCTCTTTCCAATTTTTCAACACTGGGCATGTAGATAGTGTTGTTTCATAAAAGTTTTTATAACATGTTTATTGTTTTGTAGGTTCTATAACAATTGAGAATCAATAGCAGAAACTTCTAATCAAACTATAGTGAATGGTATATTGATATATACTATAGAATAGTATGAGATAATAGTTTGTCTGTTGCATTTATGTTTATCATACTATAATATGTTCATTAAATTTCAACAATGATACCAGAGTTTGTTCTTCTTGATTTAATATGTTGTATCTATGTACTTTCAATGTTTTTCGGTTCATGTTTCATTCAATATGTTGTATGTGAGTATTACATGATGCTTGTATGTTTGGGTTTCCCAAATTGATGGAACTTTTTATTGAATGAGTATTGGCTTTTATGGATTTATGATTGATCTGGCTAAATTGATTTTTTATTAAATAAATTAATTGGTAATAGCTAGTAAAACGGAACTGGTTATTCCATGTTTGGGGTTTTATTCCCAATTGATCAAATTTTAATTTTCACTGTAAAACTTGTTTATGATTCTAAACGAATCATGGGTTTTATTAAGTGGTATATTTAAAAACCAATGGAGTGTTTTAATAGCATTATCTTGATGGGAATCTGTGAAATTGAAGCTTTCTTTCAAAGTCATGGCCGAACAAATTGTTTCTTTTTTTGGGTTTGTGGCTTTTGGTCATTTATGGCCGAATTGATCCCCAATAATGAACAGAAATTTAACAAAGATCAAAACTCTACAAATGATGAAAATAACCAGCGATGTAACTCTAAGAAAAGATCGGGTCATCAATAGGGGTTGTAGTGACCCGTGAGCCTATAATCCACATCGAACGCGACCGATTTGGATATGGTTTGATATATGCTAGCGAGTTCTAATTGACTAGAATTTTATTGTGATGTGAGATTTTGAAGACTTCAACACTTAAACTGAAGTCAGATAAGAAGCCTAATTCACATTTTGTGTTTAAGGGTATGAACATTGGGCGAAACCTATAGTTCTCTGATCAAGATGTTAGACCATTGGTGGTCATTTGTTGGATTTAGGTGTTCAATATGTTATTTACAATCTCATACCATCAATATTGTTGAGTTAGATAGACTTAAATAAATTTTGAAGATGATGTTGGCACTGAAATTGGTCAAGAAACAAGGGAGACTGAGCTTTAGAAATGGAAGTATCTTCATTCATTTAATGTTGCTGATAGTTAGATTGTTAATAAAACAACAGTCAGTGAGGATGAACCCATTGATGAAGGAAGTAGAGTCCAGGATATGTAATTGGTAACAATGTGCTTTTAAAAAGGTTATAAAAGGTTCATATTCATGTTATATATAATGATTATACGATCTTGCGAAAACATTAATTTGATATAAATGATAAATTGGATTTAACAATTATTAGGAAGCAATAGGTATTTTAAAATCTAACTCTGAGTTAGATGTAATGAATGATGAGGTAACATTTATAGTACATAATGTGGTTTTGAATATGGTTAAATTGTCACTATGATGCAAACTTATTTCTTGTAGATGGATCATTGAGACTAAATAAGTTTCCAATGGTTAAATGGAAATGTATAAGACTAGATTTGTGGCTAAAAGTTTAGCCAAGATGAGGAGTTGCTTATGGATGTCAAAAANAGCTTAAGTAATGTATACAAAAATATACATCTTATTTTTAACCTTAAAATGACGAGGCATTGTAGCACTAATAAATGTTCCGGCAGCCATTATATCAACCTTCCATATATAACCATTTACTTGACGTGATCTGGAACAATCTAAATTAGCAAATAAATGAAAGATATAACAAAAGTATGATTTATGTCTTAGCAAAAATAAAAATATTGGGATTAAATGTACGTTTGGTTAATTAACATTGCATTTCGTCACAACCAAAATTGTAACTAAATGAACAATCGCAAGTTCAAAACTTGTTTCGATATACCATGTATTATAAACAAAAAATTGTCCCAATAAGATTTATGTGATCATCGTAAAATTAGTTTTGGTTACAGATTGTATGTACTAATTGTAACTAGGAATTTTAATTAATCCTCAGATTTTGTCACAAACATTTCAATGACCTACACTTTTAGTTAAACTTGTTCTCACCATTTGCATAAGGCAACCTGTTGTTGTTGATATTAATTTTACTATTGTTCATAAATAAGCAAAATTACAACATATTATCATTTTTATTTAAAGGGATGAGAAAACACTTTATAAAACCTTATTTTATGTGGAACTCCGTTCTTAATTGGGTTGAAATTTTCTTTTTAGAATGAAAACAGAAAAGTTTATTATTATTTCTTTCCTGTTCAAAAATGTAAACAAGGTTTAGATTGCAAACAAAGCAGGAAGTGGATTTTTATCCAGGAATGGTAATTGGGATGATCAGTAAGACCGCGGAAATGCCATCTTTATGTACACTAATGTGAAAATCATATGCATTAATCAAAAACACAAATTTAACATATATAACTAAAAATAAAAATAAAAAGAAGTGAAGGGAAATAGAATGTTTAATACCAATATATTTGAAACTTATAGACATCTTGTAGTTTATACACCCCAAAGCGAACTTAAACAATTTTCTCTACAATGAGTTTCTCGCATTCTTCCTCTGCATCTTTTAAGCACTTTTCATATAAGTGCCAATATCCTTCTGCTAAATTCTCTTTCATTTCATAGCATTCTGCAATACGTTCTGCCATGCACAAATAAAACTTTATGTTTCTTCGGAAACTTGGAAGGTTCATCTTAACATCAAATGAAATTTTAGATGAAAGAAACTGGGAGAGAGCATAATCTGCTTGTGCTAAATTCATGGAGAATATTAATATCATCGTTCCCATTATCATAAATTTAGATTTTCTCGCATCTTTTTTTACTCTAATTTTATCCATTAGTAACTTTTTACTTTTTTTTTTNCCAAGTAAACTGTTGCATCCTCTTTAGTTGTTGAGGTAGAGTATATGCTGCATGTTTTGAGGCAATTATTGAGAACATTTGATTGTGGAATGTTATGTATGTTTTACGAGTTGTTGATTCTACTGTGAAGCCAATAAAGATATATTGTGTTAATTTCGCAGCAGTAAATTTTTCCAATAATATTAAGAGTACATCTAAGGCCAAATATATTAATGTGAAATTATATATAAAAAGGAGAAAGTGATAGAAATCCTCAAATTTATTGTGTATACGTGTATTTATAACATGTTGGCACATTCACTAACCAAGATTTTGCTTGCAGGAATTGTTCAAGAGCATGTATCCCAGATAGAAGTTTTGAGCAGTTGAGGCTGCATTGTTGAACATGTTGTTAGTTATAAAGGATTTCTTTGTTGAGCAATACATTCATAGATGTGGATTATTTTTATATATCAATGTGTGCACATATGTTGTCTATTAACTCATTGAAATAGGATGCTTGGGATGTTTGATCTCTGTATATGTGCTTGTTTGATTTACTAGTGCTGTTGTAAATCTCTAGCACCTAGATTGTATTTATTGTCATTTCCTATAGATACACTAGATGCATGGTTGAAATAGTGATGGTTATTAATTGAGATTTATTGATATTGAACCTCTAAGATCTAAGTTATGTGTATTGTTGTACTCTGTCGGTGCATGGATAGGCATAAAAAGTTAATGCTTTTATGCCACATTTTATATTGGATGTTAGCTAGTTTAAAATTACTGTTAATGAAAAGTACTCAATATTGTTTTTTTTTTTAGTGAAAGAAAAGCAAAAGCTGGAATTACTGTATTTCTGCACAATCTTTACTGAAAAAATTATATATGGAGCTATTCTTTGAGGATTTGTGCAATTCCAATTGAAATGATTCCTAATTCACTAGGTTTCAATTAAAAGTTTCATTTCAATTGGATCGGCCAATCAATACTAGTTTGTTTTACAAGATCAACATTTTCAACAGTTGCGGCAGACTTACACTCTCTTAGGGAAATTGAAAGTTGAGTGTCTTTCTGATGTCCAAATTGTGCGACAAGTTGTGATTATGAATATATATTATCTCTTATTTAATTGGAATAATATCTAAGGTTAAAGAAGGTTAGAGTTCTAGATTTTATTTCAGTTTTCAAGGGTTTTTATATAGACAAATTATGCCACTCCAAGTCTTGATTAAGGAAGAATTTTGGCCGGCTTGTGGAAGACTTCAACATTGCATCTTGAGGCATAGTTTGGAGAAGCAAAGAGGAGAAGGATTTGAGATCAAATTCAACAGCCATCAACCTTTGGATTTGCTTCTATACTCTTAATTTTCTTTGTTATTTAATCTATGTTTTCTCTAGAATATTTTTATGGATATTTTTTAGAACATGTTTAATTAACACTCTATAAGGATTATGATGTAGCCCTATTATGACTATTTAGTTTTTAATGCATATTTGAGTTTGATTCATATTTATGGTTAATATTTCATTGTAGTTCTTAATGCTTACATGAAAAGCTGGATAGGTCAAGTATTATATTGGCTTNATTATTAGGAAGCAATAGGTATTTTAAAATCTAACTCTCAGTTAGATGTAATGAATGATGAGGTAACATTTATAGTACATAATGTGGTTTTGAATATGGTTAAATTGTCATTATGATGCAAACTTATTTCTTGTAGATGGATCATTGAGACTAAATAAGTTTCCAATGGTTAAATGGAAATGTATAAGACTAGATTTGTGGCTAAAAGTTTAGCCAAGATGAGGAGTTGCTTATGGATGTCAAAAATACCTTTTTAAATGAATATATGGGGTGAGGACATTGGTATGGTCCAATAAGTTGGCTTCCGAAAGGTAGGAAATGAATGTTTGCTTTATATGCTCAATAAGTCAATTTATGGATTGGGCAAGTTTCAAGACTGTGATTGATGATGTCATCATAATTAATTATTGAAGAATTTTATAGAGAATCAGTAGGAGCAACCTGATTTTATGGTTTCTATGTGATGACTTACTACTTGCATCTAATAGTTATGATAGATTTTAGTAGGAAAAGTTTTATATTTGTTTTTCAAAATGTTTGGTAATATATTGTTTATGTCCAATAATTTTGACCTTTTGATGGAGACATACTGAATGTTGTTTAGCCAATCTCTTAACAAGGAAGACCTTGGAAAGCCCTTTATGTGTTTTGGAGATAAAGATTATTCATGATATGGCTAATAGTGTCTCAAAAAACCTATATTGGTAGCATTTTGAAAGTTTCAATATGTACAATTATTCTTTTGATATGGCTTTGATTCTGAATAGTGATAAATTTTCTAGTGGCTAGTTTCCCAATAATGAAAAATGAAAAGACCAAATGAAAATAGTCTCATATAATTTAGTTGTTCTTATGAGTATGATTTATACTCAAGTTTGCATACAATTTTATATTTTTTCTGTTGGAAGTGTGCTTGGTAGATATTTGAAAAATTCCAGTCTCATGCGTTGGCAAGCAATCAAGAAGATATTGATATATCTTTAGGGTATAAAGGATTATATGTTCATATCAATGCACCAACTCACTTGATGTGGTTGGCTATTGTGATAATGATTATAATAGTTGTATGGATGATATGAGTTTCACTACGGGTATTTTTGTATCAAGGCATGAGCAGTTCTGTCTTGGAAAGTTGCCAAGTAAACTGTTGCATCCTCTTTAGTTGTTGAGGTAGAGTATATGCTGCATGTTTTGAGGCAATTATTGAGAACAATTGATTGTGGAATGTTATGTATGTTTTACGAGTTGTTGATTCTACTGTGAAGCCAATAAAGATATATTGTGTTAATTTCGCAGCATTAAATTTTTCCAATAATATTAAGAGTACATCTAAGGCCAAATATATTAATGTGAAATTATATATAAAGAGGAGAAAGTGATAGAAATCCTCAAATTTATTGTGTATACGTGTATTTATAACATGTTGGCACATTCACTAACCAAGATTTTGCTTGCAGGAATTGTTGAAGAGCATGTATCCCAGATAGAAGTTTTGAGCAGTTGAGGCTGCATTGTTGAACATGTTGTTAGTTATATAGGATTTCTTTGTTGAGCAATACATTCATAGATNAGTCGACTACAGTTAAACATTTGCTACAGCAAAAGATCACTCTTTTTTGGTATGTATTATGTTATTGGAAAATATCACTTCCTCCTTGGTATGGAAGTTACTAAATTTTTTTGTGCCAGATCCATGCATTGTCTAGTTTACTTGAACTTTTATGGCTGCTTCATTGGTATATTTTTATTCTATTAGAAAATATATGTTTCCTTTCATTTTGATTTTTATTAACTCTAACGTATCTCTAACGTTTTATTATTATTATTTTTGTCTGTTCATGAATCTCCATTAAAGCAAAAAGAGTATCATTTTTCATCATTTGTCCCGAGTAAGTTTTGATTTATAGAAAAGATTAAAAGTACATTGGTTATGTACTGTTTTTCTTTTTTGTCTCTACGACGATGGTGCGTTTTTCTATAACTTCTATGTATATTTCATTTTCGAGTTTGACTCTTTTTTTTTTTTAATTTTATTTAGGCTATAGAATATATATCTATATATATATATATATATTATCATGTGACTACTATAAGTCTATAATTAATACCATGTATCTTTTTTATTTTTACTTTGGCAGATATAAAAAAGATGAATTTTATATTTTTTTAGAGTTTGTTTGATGAGTATCTTTTGCACGGCAATTGTTTTTTTTTTCTATGTGCCTAAATTTATTACATCACTACACCAAAAACTTTAATAGGCGACGCAAAAACAGCATTACAAATTATAAATGGCGACATAATGTCTTGTGTCGCTGAAAAGATTGTAGCTGAAAGTGAAAAATATTTGCGACGGATAATGTGCGTTGCAAATATGAAACAATTGGCGACGTGTAACTCGTAAAAAAATAGACAATTGGTGACGCATATGTCGCCAATATAGAGACAATTGGCGGTAATTATCCCCACAATTGGCGATGCTAACGTCTCCAATTATCAATTTTTGAGATGGAATTTTGTCGCAAAATTTACCTAAATTGGTGACGCGTGCATCTTCAATTGTCCATTTATCGCAAAAATTATTCACCGCTGATACCATTATTTGGCAACGACATTCGTCACTAATTATTTAGGCCATTTTTTTAGAACCGCAGTAAATTTCTATATAAGACGTTGCTAGATAATTCAAATTAAACGATTTTTTAAATCTCATTTGAATATTTTATAAAATTAATTTAATTGTATAAATATTATTAATTAAAAGTAAACAAATTTAAATTTCATTATCTTTTATAAAATAATGAATGATTTATTGCAAATGATTAATTTAGTAAAATGAGATTCAATTACTAATAAAAAATACAAATGAGAAAAAAATGCAAATATATAAAAATAATGCGAACAACAAAATTACAAACAGTTATATATTTCTATAAATATAATAAATAAATGCAACATAGTTTTAGTCGCCTAAAAATATATATATATATATATATAAACTGAAATATTATATCTTACATTGGTGTTATAAATGGAAGCAAATCAGCTATCCATTTTGCTCTAAAACTATCTACGTACTACTGAATCCAAACAACATCTTGAAACTACACATACATACCAAACAAATAGTTCAAATAAGTATCAACTAATAATTATCTATTCTTATTTTGTGTAAAAATGTTAGTAATTATTACCATCTCCGCTAAATTTTTTAGAATAACATTATCTACTATGATGTCCCGCATGATCATCATCACATAATAACCACATTCGATATTTTCTGGTTGTTTTACCGTCCATACAAAAGTGATAGAAAAATATTAATCATTATATTAAATAGCTAAGTAGTTTTTGCACCACATACATTAAAAGAACATTTAGATATATGAATAAATATTTATGTATAACAATATGTACTATATGTACATTTGTTATAGTAGTGAAGTAAAACAAAATGACAGAGTATGTATTTTTTTATTTCTTTACTGCGGCTACAGTATTCAATGAAAAGGATAAAACCTTTCTTACCAATCATTACATATTTATATACAAACCTTAAAGTGATAAAGTGTAAATAAATAAACACAAAAGATATAATAATAAGGAATTGTCTAGAAGCTGTGAGGTGTATTTCGGATAGAAGCAATAGCTGTGTTTCTAGACTCTTCTGCAAACTCCTTGGGCTGAGGCTTTAGATATTGTAAGGCAGGCTTAACTTGCTGTGGCTGGGCTAGATGATTGGGCCCTTCAAATTGTGTGTTAACATCCCCCTTCAAGTTAAAGGGGAACTTGTCAACATTTAGCTTGACCCTTAACCACTGGAACCGTGGAGCTGAGAGGGGTTTGGTAAAAAGATCAACAATTTGATCATGAGTGGGAACGAAGTGAATTTGTAAGTCATGTAATAGAATTTTATCACAGACAAAGTGGAGGTCAAGTTCGATATGTTTGGTGCAGGAATGGAACACCGGATTCATAGCAAGAGAGGTGGTGCTCATGTTATCACACCAGATTATAGGGCATGTGGTTTGGGGAATGTGGAGTTCACGAAAGAGATGTTGTAACCAAGAGACTTCAGACGTAGCAAGAGCTAAGGCATGATATTCGCTTTCCGTGCTAGAGCGAGCGACAAGTTTTTGCTTCTTAGCACACTAAGAAATGAGGTTTTCAGCCCATATAAACAGCATATCCACTTGTTGAACGACGATCATCAGGATTTGACCCCCAGTCAGCATCAGAGAAGGCAGTGAGGTTAAAGGAGGTAGAGGGCTTGAAGTGAAGACCAAGATGTGTAGTACCATGAATGTACTGTAAAAGTCTCTTACAAGCTTGCCAATGAGGGAGTCGGGGCTGATGAAGATATTGGCTGAGGCGATTGACACAGAAGGAGATTTCTGGCCGGGTGAAGGTAAGGTACTGCAAGGCACCAACAGTGCTTCGGTATAGACAAGGATTGTCAAATAAGGCACCATCTTTGTTAGACAACAGAAGTAAGGTGCTGAGTGGTGTTGGGCAGCTTTTGGAAGAAAGCATGTTGGTACGCCGAAGGAGCTCAAGTGCATATTTGGTTTGAGATAAGTAGATACCCGAGGAGTCTCTATAGGCTTCAATGCCGAGAAAGTAATAAAGAGGACCTAGAATTTTGAGAGCAAAAACTGAGTTGAGATCCATTTGAAGCCGATGCAATGTGGAATTGCCCGTAAGAAGGATGTCGTCAACATATACTAACAGCAACAGGGTGATGCCGTTAAGGCAATAAAGGAACAGAGATGTGTCAGCCTTGGAATTATGAAATCTCCACTTAAAAAGGAAAGTTTTCAGCTTATCATACCAAGCACGGGGTGCTTGCCGGAGGCCATAGAGAGCCTTGGTGAGTGAACATACGTGAGTAGGTCTGTGAGGATCCACAAAGCCTTCGGGTTGGTGCATAAAGATCGGCTGGGATAGTGTGCCATTCAAAAACGCATTGTTCACATCAAGTTGGATGAGAGGCCAGTTGAGGCTTACAACAAGAGTTAGAACCACACGGACAGTAGAGGTTTTGACCACCAGACTGAAAATGTTGGTGAAATCCAACCCGGGTGTTTGATGGAAGCCCTTGGCAACCAAACGTGCCTTGTACCTCTCAATGGAGCCGTCGGGACAAGTCTTCAATTTAAACACCCACTTATTGCCGATGACATTCATGATGGGATTATATGGAACAAGCTGCCAGGTGTTGTTGCATAAGAGAGCTTTATATTCATCATTCATGGCTTGCTGCCACAAAGGGTGTTGTATGGCATCCGTGACCTTCAAAGGTTCCACACTGTTGGAAGCAAAGGAGGAAATAAAGAGGCGAGGTTTGAGACAACCTGTTTTTGACCGAGTAGCCATGGGATGTAGAGAAGGCAGCTGGGTTCTCGGGGAGGATGGAGAGTGCTGGAGCGGGAGATCTACGTCTAAATGAATTGAAGGTGGGGACGTGGCCGCAGAAGAGACAGTAATAGGACTTAGTGATAGTGGGGAGTCACGTGCTGGAGAGGAAGTCTCATGAGAGGGTGCTGGTGGCAGAGAGGTAGGAGCACATGATTCATCTTGAATGGCAATAGTCATTAAGTTCGGTGAAGGTAGAGTTGGAATTAGGGAGTGGGAGACAGATTGTGGGGAGCTGGAAAAAGGACGAGGGGTGGGTGGGAACATGGAGAGGTAAGGAAATTCCTGTTCATTAAAGGTGACGTGGCGTGTAATAAAAATTTTGCCAGAGGAGCTAAGGCATTTATAGCCCTTATGGACATCACTATAACCAATGAATACGCATTTATCTGTGTGAAAATTAAACTTGTGTTTACTGTAGACCATAAGATGTGGAAAACAAGTGCTGCCAAAAGTTCTGAGAAAGGAGTAATCGGGTGGGTGGTGAAATAGTAGTTGGATGGGAGATTTATGTCCTATAATGGGTGATGGTAGCCGATTGATAACGTAGGTAGAGGTATGGAATGCTTCCCACCAAAAACTAAGTGGAAGTGACGCATGAGCTAGGAGGCAAAGACCCATTTCAATGATATGGCGATGTTTACATTCAGCAAGTCCGTTTTGTTCGTGAACATGTGGACATGAATGACGAAAGTGAATACCAAATTTTTGAAGAATTGGAGCAAGGCGACGATACTCGCCACCCCAATCAAATTGTAATGTTTTAACATGAAGGAAGAAATACATTCGGGTCTTGGCGGCAGCGTGTACGAAGAAATACTCGAGGTCTAGTGGCGGAGTGTAGAAAAAAATTCTCGAGGGGCTCGGCGGCGACGTCAAAAATTTTGGTTGCCTTTGGGGTTAATAAGATTGAGAGGAAGACAAATGGAAAATACCTGATTGCCGGCGTTGATGAGTTGAAAGGATGAAAAATGAAAAAAATTTGAAAATACCAGTGTATTTTTGGGTATAGGGGTGTGTGTAGGGTAGTGGAGGAAAAAGTAGAAAAATAAATTTAGATTGGTGGGAATTAATCCTGCCATTAATTTTGAGATAAGGCGACGCAGTGCGTCGACAATTAAAGAATATTTTGGCAAGGCCCAATATAATTTCTTTTTTTATGCAAATATTTTTTTTATTTCTATAATTTATATTCTAAATTATAAAATTATATTATATATAGTAAATGAAAATTATATATATTAAACAGAAAATATTTAAATAGATATTAAATTTCACAAACATTATATAAATTTATATATAAAACATAAATAGATATTAAATATAATTTATACATTTTAATTGCTAAATTTATATATTTTATTATTATACATATATAATTATATATTTCTATATATAATTTTATATTATATATAGTAAATGAAAATTATATATATAAAACATATTAAAAATTTAAATAGATGAATATTAAATATAGAAATATATAAATAGTTTTAGCGACGCTTGACGTTGCTAAAAGTTACTTAATGGTGATGCCATACTTTTAGCGAGTTGTTTTTATATATAAATATTTTTTTATTTCTTTAATTTATATTCTAAAATTTAAAATTATTAAATTATATATTTTATTATTATATGTACTAGCAATTGAGTTTTAAAATTTATATATTAGCAATTCATAAATATAAACATATACCATATATATATTATATGCTAAATTCATATGATATGAAATATATATATATATGCTAGCAATTTATATGATATAAAATATATATCATATTTATTTTAATTGCTAAATTTATATATTTTATTATTATACATATNATCGCTAAAAATACTTTTAGCGACTCACTGTTTTAATATATAAATATTTTTTTCTCTTTAATTTATATTTAAAATTATATATTTAAAATATATATTTTATTATTATGCATACTAGCAATTGAGTTTGAAAATATATATACTAGATATAGCAATTCATATATATAAACATATATTATATAAATATTATATGCTAATCTTATACATTTAATACATGCAAATCTAATAATTTATATGATATAAAATTATATATCTTAGTTCTATATATATATATATAATTATATTTTATATATTATTACATGTTACATTATATTCTGTATTTCTATATAAATAGCTTTTAATATTTTATATTATATATAGTAAATAAAATATATATATATTAAACATATTAAATATTTAAATTTATATAAATATATAAATATTTAACTATCTAAATATATATATATATATAGGATTTAGTGACGCTTGGAGTTGCCAATTTATATATATTTTTATTTTATTTTTTTTGAATTTATAATTTAAAATTTAAACATTAAAAAATATATATTTTATTATTATGTATATTAGTAATTGAGTTTTAAAATTTATGTACTAGCAATTAAAATTATAAATATATATTATATTTATATGCGTAATCTTAATTGAATTTTAAAATTGATATATACTAGCTATAGCAATTCATATATATAAAACATATATCATATAAATATTATATGCTCTAATCTTATATGATATCTTATATATTTATATACATGCAAATCCTATTATTTATATGATATAAAATTTTAATTTTGTATGATATCTTATATATTGATTATTTTGGTATTGTGAAATATATGTGGTAGGTGTTAATTAATTTTTAGCATGATATAAATTAAATGATATACAATTGGTGACACCAGCGTCGCTTGTTTTGCAAAATTTGTACAATAATTGGTGACATCAGCAATTCTTTTTCTCCAATTGGCGACACTTGTGTCGCCAATTGAAAAATGGAGACACTAGTGTTGCCAATTTGAGCTTTTTTTTGAGTAAAGGCGACCTGGTATCACCAATTATAAGACACCTGCGTCACTAATAATGTCAATTTTATCTTCTTTTGTTGTGAATGTTTTTTTGCCATGTATAATTTTCTGGACGATATTAAACATTTGTCGTGAAATGTATTTTAGGTGTCGCTAATTAGGTTCCGCGCCTAGTTAATTAACGACATGTTACGTTCTTGTGTAGTAAAAAGTTTAAGCACGCATATTTTTGGCGACATATGCATAATATGTGTCACAAAATGTATTTCGCGTCACATGTCCAATGGGTGTCGCTAAATGTGTTTTGCGCATAACTTTTTCACAACACGCTTCGAATGTGTGTCGCGAAATGTATTTGGCGCACAAATTTTTCGCGACATTAGACAAATAAGTGTCGCTGAATCTTTTTCGCACCATCGATGAAACATTTTGGCGAAGCAAAAATGGATTAATGGATTAATTCATTGGATTTTAAATTTTAAAAGATTTTTATAAATTCTTAATTGAATACATTTAGATTTTAATAGACTTTTATAAAATTCATTAAAATCTGAATTAAATATCTCTTAATTTGTATAAATTTATCTGAACTCTGAATTAAATACTTTTAAACTTTTAAATTCTTTTAAAATCCAACCAATTTTAAATTCAATACATCCTAAGTTTTTAATTTTTACTTTTGCAAATATTATAAAGAGGATTTTTACTATTTTTATTTGACTTTATCTCCTTTTTTTTTTATAATTTTCTTGAATTTTTCATTTATTTTTAAATTTTTAAGATGGCATATTTATTCTATACTGAAATGCACTCTCAGAAAGATTTTAGTTCGCTATTTAAATTTTTCATATGCTTTTAGACAGCTTATAAATTTTGCTGCTATTAATTTTTCTTATATCTTTAAGTTCATTAATTGCAATGATAATTGCATCATTCTTTCTGTAACTTATTAAAATATTTTTTACTATTTTCTTTTTGAAAATATTTTATCGGTAGGTTCTCATTTAACTTTTTTATTATTATTCTTGAACAGTAATCTTTATCGGTTTCATTATCTTTCATTGTAACTGTTGATCTTCTGACGATTTTAACTTTTATTTATTTATTTGTTTATTTATTTATTATTGTGTGTGCTTCTGGCATCTCCTAATCGCTCTTGTACTTATGGACCTTGCTAGCCAACAGGGAGTGAGTCTTTTTCATGGGAGAAAAATGTTATATTACATGTTTTCAGTCTTCTTACTGTGTTAAAAGTTGGTGTACAAATTATGATGAATTGGCATAAGTGTATATTTTTATTTTTTATTTTTTTTGCATATTTCTTCATAATATTTTTCCTTGTAGATTTTTTAAGGAATATAGATTACACCTGACATAAGAGTTACGGCAGTGAAAAAGAATCTGCCTTAAAAGCGTGTTGAGATTATTCAATATTTGATAATCAAAAAACATAAAAGTAAAAACAAATTAACATACAGATTTACCAAGTTCATCAGAAATTCTAGCTACGTGCTCGACTGCAGTGGGAATCAAAACTATATTAATAATCTATCTGTTTATAAAAATTACAATACATACAGAGCAATCACTCTAACTAAAACTTAGAGAGAATCACGATGATTTTCTACAACAACTTTTTAAAAACTATCCTTACAGAACAAACTCTAAAATAAAAAAGAAGAGAAAAAACAGAGTTATAGAAAATGATCGTACAACCCAAACCTTAGCCGAACATACTGGAATCCACGCATGTGTGAAGCATGCCAGAATAAAACAGTGTAGTTTGGATATCAGGCCTCAAAATTGATCAAAGCAATCGGGTGACAACTGTGAGCTAGATACAGCAACATCTGCACAAAACAGTTAGTAGGCCCAAAAACAAAAAACCAAAATAAACAGAAGATTAAGAATAATTATTTACGGATTAATACAACAAAATGCTTATTGCTAAAGCTTTAGGATTAAAAACAATTTGGGGTTTTGTTCGTTGAATAGTAGACAAGGAAGTTCTGAGCATGTGTTACAAAATGACAAGGAGGAGCTGATAGAGGCAAGGAAGAGTTAAAAGATTCTGATTGTTGTTTTCCAAATTCTATATATAAGCATATGTAATGTGGGTAGGTTTCATAATTTTGTCTTCATCATAGACACAATTTTGGAGACTAACAAAATTCTTATCCATTTTTTTTTTCTTGTTTATATTTTAATTTTAATTTATGTTGTTCACGGTTTATAGACTACTTCTTTACATTGATCTTTTTACTCGCATGGGTTTTATTTGTTAGACTTTTCATATCAAAATAAAAAAATAAAAACCTCTGTCACTGGACTTTATCTTTATTAACGACATTGGAAATAAGTTCAATTTTTTTCACATTCCTACTACTTGCCGTAAGATTATTACAGTTCTTTCCAAATAAATTACTGGCAAAAGTAGACAAAGCTAAATTTTGGTGTATAATATTGTGGTGGATATGTGCAGAAACAATATAAGTTTTCAGTTTTTTCTTTATTGTTAATCTATTTTTGCGTTGGGGGTCAGGGAACTGCATAAGGATCTGATTGTTTACTCTTTATCCCTTATTCACGATGATGAGTGGCCCATTTTATGAGTCTAATGGATTGCTCTGTAATAAGTCATGACATCTAACGGCTGCTTTTGTTTCAGCTCTGACTGACCTTGCATGTGCATGTTTCAGTCAATCTTATGAGATTGACTTCTTTTGCTTTTTCATTTTTCTTGCTGGAATTTAACTTGTTTATCTCATATCTTCTGCTGCTTCTCATATGGAAGGCAAAGCTTACCTTGGATAGCCTTGAAGTGCCTGTTGGGCAAGCTGTTTCTTTATTTTATTTTATCAGAATCTTTGTTTGATTTGGTTTACCTCCCACTCTAATCTTATTTATTTAATTATTAATGTAGAAAGCCTCTGAGAAACTATAATATATTTTATTGTTTAGCTGTGTAATCGTTGAAGATGAGGAGGTCATAGCGTCTGGAAGAAATCGAACTAATGAGACGTGAAATGTAGTTTTACCTTTAGCTTCTCCTATCTTTCTTTCTCACTAATCTATGGAGTGTTTGTAGAAAGTTTTTGCTTTGATCTAGCTAGTTTAAGTTTGTTCTTATGCTTTTGGTCATACATTCCTCTAGCTTCCATGAATTAGTTCAGCTCTATGCTTAACCACTGTATGATTTCCAAGCTCTTGGATATTAGTTAAATGCTTTCTTCTTATGTAAAATTTTCTAGAATACAGCATTTCACCAAAAGTTTAAAAGTCATAGCAAAAAGGAAACATTAAGAGTTCTTTTAGGCACCTTGTTTTGTTAGCTTTATAGAAATTGTTGGTGTAAAACACAACAATTGGTCGTCTCTTAGGTATGCGGGCGTGCCACTTCGAATCTAAAACAATCCAAAGAAAATAAAAAGTGCGCCAGTTAAATCAAACTACTCAAACAATTGTATTAATTATTGAGAACAAAATAATTAAAAGGTTACAAATACCTTTCAGATCAAAGGACTTTTAAATAAAAATTTTAACTAAAAAACAACTAAGAACACTTGACTACTCGAAGTAAATTCTAAAGAGAATAAACTAAGTTGTCTATGTTGTAGTTGTGTTGATGCTGGGATCTTTCCAACTATTGGTGAAGCTTCTATTTATAAAGATGAAACTTTCAAAAATGTTTGTCTTCTTTCCGATGTGGGACTAGAGCCACAATTTATACTTAGTACAAATCCAATGCATTTTCATCTCCAAACAATGTGGGACAAAACTATACCAAAATTAATCTTAAATAAATATTAATTTTCTTAAAAAATTAATATATGGTCCAAACATTGCCCCCTTGCTTTACAATTTTGTTGTAAAAATAAAATTACAAAGTAATATATATTGGCCTTAATACCACAACAAATTACCATAAACAAGCTTGACTCCATCGGACAGAAGATGGCCACGTGAGTTAAATCTTTAATTTCTTTAATTAAGATTAACAAACCAATTCAAGGAAAAAGTTTCAGAGCAAGGCAATTATGGCTAAGTTTGCTCCATACTTACCAAAAATAAGCCAGAAACTCTTTTACATCAACCCATAATTTCCAAATTACCATCTTTTACCATAATCTTCTCTCAATTTTCCTTACATGTCAAAATCTTCTTTTCCTTGTCTGAAATTCTTAATTGCCCAAAGATGTCTTCCTGCAAACGTGATCCCATTAATTCCAAATAATTTTCAGAATATACTATTTGGTCTCAATTCTTTCCTATTCCAATCAATATCACACTATCTCACTTTGACAAGTCAAATCAAAAGCCAATCAAGCCAAAAAACATTCATGCCTGATATCACGGCCATTCAATATTTGCTTTACATGCAAATTTTTTTTTTTTTTTGGTTTCCCTCTGCCGGCCCTAAATGTCAAACAAAATATACAAATATAAATATTATTTTACCACCATTGCCGACACCTTAAATTGAAAATTGTGTACGCATATTTCTCTCTTCTCCAAAAAATCTGCTACTTTGTTTCTTATGCGAACTTTATTTATTTTGCAGTAAAACTCCACTTCAAAACGCTCTCCAGCCTTGCTGCAAACTTTTCCTGGTAAGTGAACTGAAAATCTCCATTGTTACAGTGTATGTATCTCCATATATGTTCTGTGGATCAACAGTTTTTATCAAACTTCAAATATATCATCCATTGATTCTTTTATCAGTATATGTTTCCCTGCCATATGTTTCAGTTTGATTTGTACCCGTTTGCTGCACTAGCTCCAACTCTTCCTTGCAGTGCCACTATCAGGTAAACATTCATCGGCTCCTTCTTTTTTTCTTTCTCTCTGCCGGCCATGCATATATACAAAACTCATGTTTTTTCTTTGTTTATATATGTATGTATATATATACGCCGGAAACTCATTCCGGTTTCAATGGCGGCGTGGAAGTTTACTGCCCACGGCCTGACCGATTTCGCTCACGGTGAGTACTGTTTCGCACGTGGCTGAAGAGAACTGAGCTTCGCAGCAATGGCGGCATCGTTTGGATTGCAGCGGGTGACGTGGATTTCTTCCCAGCGGCGGAACGGACTTCGCTTGCACGCGGTGGAACAGACTTCGCTTGTAGCGCCGAGAATGGGCTTCGCTCATGGCGAACGGACTCCGCTTCATTTGACCTTGCAGCGGCGGCGTTTGGTTTCGCGGTGGTGGCTAGGTTCGGACTTGCAGCGGCTGGCGATGCAGTGGGCGGCAAGGAATGGCGTTGCACATGGCGGCGAGGACTAGATTGCGGCGGCTGGGCTGCTGGCCTGAAGATGCACGCGGCTGTGATTTGGAGAAGAAGACACACAGTGCCGAGAACACGGGTGCGAGTTTGGAGGGCGTGGGCTGGAGCAGGTTGGACGCGTATGGACTTGAGCTGAACCGTGGAAGCAGGCGTAAATCAAGCTTAAAACGCGTGTGGACTGGAGCGGGTTTGAGGAAAATGCAGCGGCTGGGCTAGAGAGCAGATTTTGGGCATGCGGGCTGCTACAGATGAAGGCTGGACTGCGCGGATGGGTTTGTGGGCAGCGGTTGGGCTTCGTAAGCGGGCTAGACGAATGTGGCTGGAACTGGATCGCTTGCTGGGCTCATGCACACTCGGGCTAGACACGAGCCGCTGTTGGAGCTTCACGTGGACCTGGGCTGAGCTTGGCATGGACCAGGCTTGAGCGCGTGGGCTGCATCCTGAACAGGGTTGGACTTCGTACGCGGGCTGGAGAATGTGGGCTGGAGAACCGGAATGGGCTGCAACATTAGGCCCAACGAAACCAAAAAAATAAAATAAAAATAAAATGAAATAAAATAAATAATTTTTTTTTTAAAAATCAAATCGAAATCTTATTTTCAGGTATTTGGCTTTAAAGTTGCAATCATGCGGACCATCCCTTATGAAAGCCAAAAAATTCAAACTAATGAAGCACTTGATGCACCGTCTCAACCTCATGTATGAGTGACTTTGATTGCTAAAGTACTTAGTCTAGTCAACATTCATTTTTTCTGTATCTGAACTTTTAAATGGCTTTATTTGCAGGCTGTTGACAAAAGCAAACTTCCATACGTGGCACAACTTGAACACGCCATTAGACGTTCCCAGGATGCCGTGGATGATAGACTTTTGATCGAAAAGAATTTTCTTTTTAAAGAATGTAGCCTTGGACCACAATTCAAAGACAAAATGCTTCGAGAAGTGAATTCTATATTTCAATCCCGACCAGACAAAACTTTGCCGTTCTCTTCGAAAACCTTGGACTGGACTAAGTGGAAAGACCCCAAGCCTTTCAAATCATGGCCTGTCACGCCTTCAAATTGGATCTTATGGGTTGATCGCTTGGATCCTCATTACGGCGACATCTGGCGAAAATCTGGAATTTATGCTGTGATACGCCTGTCATGTCTCAACATTCCATTCGACAAGGGTCTTTTAGCTGCCGCATTATGCTTTTGGTCTTCAGTCACCATCACTTTCAGTTTCCGGTTCGGCATGATGACACCCACCTTGTTGGATATGGTAGCTCTCCTCGGCATCAAACCTCATGGCGAACTCCTTTCAGTTACTCCCTCAACTCAAAGTGGACTATCACGCTATGAAAAAGCTAAATTCCCAAAGCAGGAATCATCTTACTGTTATTTTCTGAAAACACTCCGTGGAAAAGATAATCCACCCTCAGAAAAGGAACATCTCACATTCCTCCTTATGTGGCTATGTAGGTACATCTTTTGTGTAGCTTCAGTGCAGGTAACGAAATGTTATATCCATATAGCAGAGGCTCTTACATTTGGCTCACCATATGCATTTGGACCACTCAATCTCGGCCATCTATACCGTGGAATAAACAATGATGTCAAGTCCGATATGGATCCTCACCATTCTGATCCCCTTTGGATACTGCAACTTTGGCTTCATGCTTATTTCCCAAAAAAAGGCCTTCTCTCACAACTAGCTGGCCCAATACTCTTCTAGGACAGCAAATTTTACATATGGGCTTGTTGGGTCATTCCGCCACGACTTGCTTTGACTTCTTCTACTCCACCCGTCATAGGGCCCCAGAAGCATTTACTGAGCCAACCAAATATTCATTCCTTCCTACCTGGCTGGACTCGGCACTTAAACCTGATTCAGGCGTAGAAAGCAACATTCCACGGATGAAGTCATTAAAATTAATTTGGTCTAGCATACTACTCAACCGAGATCTTCCTTTCGGCTGAAGGTTTAAATCCAATCAATGTGGCGTAGAAGTCTACTGCCCAAACCTTGTTGCTCGGCAATTTGGTCTTTGTCAAGCTGTCCATGTGCCATGGGTGTATTCATTCAATCAATGCTCCATTCATCGGCCATCCTTCTCTACCATAGATGAGTATGAAAAAGGCAATGTTGCATTCAAACGATCGAGTTATGGTTTCAAATACATTCCTTTCATGTGCAATCCCAATGTAACTCGAAACTTTGATGATTGGTGGAAAAAATATACCCACTCCATGTTTCGGTGCCCTGCCAAAGATGTATCTATACGTGTTTTCTCCAGACACGATCCTACTACTAAAGCTTCTGACGGTTGTTCTTTGCTTTCAGCTGATCCATCATTACCTCTTACTCCTTGCCAGACCCCAAATAACGGTAAGTCCCTTATTTCAAACTAGTTTTATGCTCTGCTTAACTTGTTTCGGTTAACATTCCAACAATCTCTTCTGCAGAATCACCTATATCGCTTGAGACTCCTTCTAAGAAAAGGAAAAGATGTGATATACCTATCAGTTCAAACCAAGAAAATCCATATCACATCTTTGAGGACCAAAGGGCCATTGTATCACCTCCTTGTGGTGACTTGTCTCCGGCAAAAGATATATGCCCTGATGTTGTTACGAAAGAGGTACTCTATCTTTAGTTTATTCTCCTAGTTGTGCATGCCAGCTTGTTTTAATGAACTTCTTTTGGTTTCTGACAGGTCAGTCACACTTTGGGCAATAACTCATCTTCTCCTTTGTTCACATATTCTCAGATGATTTTGGTGCGTAACACATCTCTTTCAGCCTCGCCTTCCGTCATAGAGGATCCTCCAAAGAACAGTTCCAAGGTATTTTTTTTTTTAAATAAAAAAACTGACACTCTAAGCTGCTTAGTCGATGATAACTTATGCTTATCATATATATAAAACAAGATGACATAACTTTTCTGGATGAGTTTGATCTTGGAGATGATACTTTTCTTGACGTCGAAGAATTGCTTGGACCAATCCCACCTACTCTGGCTGTAGCAATTCCTGCTGTTGACGAGACCGATTCAGATGACGCTGAGACTGATATAGTTCAATGAGCACTAAACTATGTCAGCGGTTTCTTTGAATCGGATTTTGACGTCCTTACCGAAGATGATGTCCGAAGCCAACTACTCACATCATTTGAGATTCTCGGCAAGACTTCATTAGTAGATGACAACCTTCGTTCTTGGGCCGCTAAATTTCATGCTTCTTTTGATCAAAACGTGGACTCTTTCTTGTCTGCACGATGTGATATTGAGGAGGCCAAAACCATTTTTACTTCACTTTCTACCCTCCAGACTGACTTCGCCTCGATACATGCTGACCATTCGGCAGAGAAAAAAGAAGCTACGGCTCTAGCGATTGAAATCATAGGGTTGAAAGAAAAACTATCAATTGCAGAAGCTAACTTTAAAGAAAAAATCAATCGCGCCAAGCAATTGTCCACTAAGGCTCATTCCATCCGAGAGAAGCTTGTTCGCACCAAGGAAGAAACTAAAGTAGCCAGGAGCAAGAAATCACAAGCCGAAGAAATAATTCAGCGCTGTAATGCATCATGGGATAACTTGAAGAAAACCTCCTATGAAGCGTTTAATCACGTTTTTAGAAATTAGCCATGAACTTTCGGCCTTGGGCTTGATTCTGTCGCAATCCAAGTTAAAGAAAAAATAACTAGCATTCAAACTTCAGTCTGAGCTACCTCAACTCGACAAAAGGACAAGTAAATAACTAGCAGCCTAGATTGACCAGCTAATCAAACTGAATGAATTTTTAGTAATTGGCCGTAAAAAATACCCGGCCCAACTTTATTGACTTATTAAACAAAATTACAATGCAAATGGATCTAACTCCGATTAAACAAAGTATCTCCAACTTTTGGTATTTCTCGGGCTTCCCAGCTAGTCGGATAGTACTTCTTCAAGAAGCGACCATTGATCAGATTTAAATGTTTTGATCCGTCGACGTCTTGGAGTTGATATGCACATTTTCCCACTATTCCGGCAATAGTGAAAGGTCCTTCCCAGTTAGGAGACCATTTTCCATATCTTGGATCTTTTGATCCAATAGGCAATACTACTTTCCACACTAGGTCTCCTTCGCCGAAACTTTTGAAGCGGACCCTTTTATTGTATGCACGTGCCATGGCTTTCTTCTGTATTTGGAGGTGATTTAAGGCTGCTAGTCTTACTTCATCAAGTTCTTCTATTTCTTGCATCATGGCCTCAGTATACTCAGCCGGGGTAAGATTATTTTGCTGAGCTACGTGGAAAGATTTTACCGTCACCTCCATTGGCAGAACTGCATCATGCCCATATGTCAAAGTGAATGGTGTTGTGCCGGTTCCTGACCTTTTTGACATTCTGTATGCCCAAAGAGTTTCTGACAACAAATCATGCCATTCTCTTGGATTATCAACCACCATCTTTTCAAGAATCCCCTTCAAAACTTTATTTGTTGCTTCAGCCTGACCATTAGCTTGGGCAAAATATGGGGTAGAATAAGTTAATCTTATCCCATACTCCTTGGCAAATGACTCCACCGCTTCACCAGTAAATACCGTTCCGCGATCGGCAGTGATGGATTCTGGTATTCCGAATCTGTGGATTATGTCTTCCTTGATGAATTTGATCACATCAACTTGACTTACTGACTTCATCGGCCGTGCCTCAACCCATTTAGTGAAGTAATCAGTGGCAACGATGATAAATGTGTGTTGTTTGCTAGAAGGAGGGTACACTTTTCTGATCAAATCCATCGCCCACCCTCGGAAAGGCCATGGCTTGATTATGGGATTAAGAGGTACGGCCAGAATGTGCTGTACTGGGCCGTGACGTTGACAAGCCGTGCACCCTTTAGCATACTTGATGCAGTCGGACAAGATAGTTGGCCAGTAATAGCCATGTCTCATGATCAACCACCTCATTTTTGTTCCAGCTTGATGTGCTCCACAAATGCCTTCATGCACTTCAGCCATCACTAACATTGCTTCGTGTTTGCCCAAGCATTTCAAAAGTAAGTCATCTTGCCCTTTTTTATATAATTCTTTATCAAATAAAATGTACTTGACCGCTCTTAGCCGAGTTTTCCTATCAGATTTCCCGTTTGGATTCTCCAAATACTTAATCAATGAAAATCTCCAATCATTTTCATTAATCTCTATGCAAAAGATGTCTCCCGTCATATTCCTCTCTTGCAATGATGAAAGATCCCTCTTCTATATGCTGATAATCCTTTCCGTCAACTCCTGTGGAATATGAATTCCTAAAGCAATCTGAGCCATCTCATTTGCCTGCCAATTCAGTTCTCTCGAGATATGCCGAAAAACCACATCGTCAAAACTTTGGATCAACTGATCAGCTACCATATAGTATGGTGATAAAGCCCAACTACGACATTGATATTCATCTGTCAACTGCTTCAAAGCCAAAAGTGAATCACCTATTATCTCGACTGTAGATGCCCCCATCTCCTTCAAAATTTCCAGACCAATGATCAAGGCTTCATACTCGGCTTGATTATTTGAACATTCAAAAGTAAGCTGGAAAGAAAATTTTGTCTTTCTCCCCATTGGAGACTCTATGACGATCCCCACTCCTGCTGAAGTAAGAGTTCTCGATCCGTCAAAACTTAACTTCCATGGTGTAAGAGAAATTAAAGCTATCTCGACTGGATCCTTCTCTCCTTCTACTTTCAAACAAAGGTGGTCGGCCAAAAAATCTGCTAGGGCCTGACCTTTCATCGCCTTTTGAGACACATACTTGAAAGCAAATTCTGACAAAGCTATTGTCCATTTTCCAATTCGTCCTCTGATGATAGGCTTTGACAACATGTATTTGATAAGATCGGTCTGGGAGATGATGATTACTATAGTCGACAACATATAATGTCGTAACTTTGTTGCTGCGAAATACAATGCTAGACATAATTTCTCAATTGGAGAATATTTTAACTCGTTTGACATGAGGACTCTACTCAAGTAATATACTGCCTGTTCTTTCCCAAGCTCGTTGTCCTGAGCTAGCAAACATCCGATAGAGTTTTCTGCAGCTGAGATATAAAGTTTGAGTGGCTGGCCTTTATGAGGAGGCATAATAACAGGTGGACTGGCCAAATACTTTTTAATGCAGTTGAATGCTTCTTGATGATGACTCTCCCATCTAAATTCATCTTCATCTTTCAACTTCAATAAAGCTGAAAAAGCTTGAATTTTTCCAGACGAATTTGAAATGAACCTTCTAAGGAAATTGATCTTCCCGATAAGGCTCTGCAATTCTTTCTTAGTCTGAGGAGGTTTGGCTTCCACGATCGCCCGAACTTTATTTTTATCAACCTCGATGCCTCTCTGATGAACTAAAAAGCCTAGAAAGTTTCCTGCCGACACTCCGAATGCACACTTTTGAGGATTCATCTTCAGCTTGTGCTTCCTCATTCGCTCAAATGCCTTCCTCAAATTGGCAACGTGATCTTGCCGAACGTCCGATTTCACCACGACATCATCAATATAAACTTCTAGGAGGTGTCCGATCATGTCATGGAAGATTGCATTCATCGCTCTCTGATAAGTGGCTCCCGCATTCTTTAAACCGAAGGGCATAACGACCCATTCGAACGTTCCAATTGCGCCGGGACATCTAAAAGCAGTCTTGGAAACATCATCCTTTGCAATAAAAATCTGATTATATCCAGAGTGTCCATCCATGAAGGAAAGAATCTCATGCTTAGCTGCCCATCTACCAATAAATCCGTTACCGGCATTGGATATTCATCTTTGGGAGTAGCTAAATTCAAATTCCGGAAGTCAATGCATATTCTGAGCTTCCCATTCTTATTCATAACTGGGACTATATTGGCCAACTATTCTACATAACGAGCCGTCCGGATAAATCCAGCTTTGACCAGTCTCTCTATTTCCTCCTTCACCTTTAGCATGACCTCTAGTGACTTTCTCATTGGAGGCTGCTTAAATGGCCAAAATCCTTCTTTAATTGGTAGACAATGTTCCACCAACTTCCTGTCTAAACCAGACATCTCATGATAATTCCAAGCAAAACAATCCTTGAACTCTTTTAAAAGCTCAATGATTCTGGCTCGCAGCTCAACCTTCAAAAGATTACTTACAAAAGTAGGTCGAGGATCTTCATCAGTTCCCAAATTTACTTCTAGCAATGGATCTTGAACCTCGGCCTTGGAGTCATCCATCTTTTTTGGTGCCAATTGGATATCATCAAAGATGAATTCCAATTCAACCCCAGAGTCATCCTCCATGTTACATTCGGCCAAATCAATGGCCGAATTATTTTCCAACTTCTTTTCTGCCATGTACGCCACAAGTTTCCTGATAGTGTTATGGACCGCCATCGTTTTCCCATCTTCATTATGGTGTACATTCATTGGAATTTTTTGTGTTCAGCTTTGACATTTGGGCAATTGTTGGTCGTGCCAACTCATCACAAACCTCTTTCACCATCTTACGAGGCACCCTGACATCCTTCCAGGCCGTAACCCCTGCAGGACGGCCATGTTTATTGTTGCCAAAAAATTGGACAAGACCAACTTCCTCTTCATAGTATCAAGCCTCAACTGCATTGGCACTGACTAAGAAAGGTCGGCTATCGGCCTAAACCTCCTCAACTTTTTTGCCGTTCCAAAACCATAATGTCTGATGTAAAGAAGACGATACGCACAAGCTTGCATGAATCCAATCCCGCCCCAGTAATGCATTGTAGCTGGATTTGGACTCTACCACAAAAAATGTGGTCATGGTAGACTTTCCCCCAACAGTAATCTCTATAGGCAAAACTCCTTTAGCCTTAGTGATTCCTCCTTGGAAGTTACTAACTGTCAAATCAGTTGGGATGAGATCATGTTCACTTTTACATAGCTTGGTTAACATGAAAACAGGCAAGATATTTACCGCTGCTCCATTGTCTACCAAAACCTTATTAATAGGTACTCTATCGAAATGAGCATTGATGTACAGAGGTTTCAAATGTTGCGCCATCCCTTCAGTCGGCTTTTCAAACACTATTTGTTGGGAGCCAGATTGAATTGATTTTTTCCTTGAATACTTGGGCCTTTCTACAATTTCTGCCCTGTCATCTCCGGTTTTGACGACATCTCCTTCAATCACACTAACCTGGTTGGGATGAGCTTCAAACGTCAACGGCAAAATTGAAATCATGTTGATGGCTACTTCGTCCATTGTTCCGTATTTAACCATTAAAGCTTTGTCAGTTGAGGAAACTATCATGTCCTCGTCCACTACATCCTCATCCAAGTCTCTCAAGCATGAGATCATCTCAGCGCTTTGCTTCCTGACCCAAACACTATGGTGCTTTTTTGGTCCCGAAGCTTTGGATAAAGTGATGACATTCTGAGCTGAAGCTGTAGCCAACTTCTTCAGATTTTCAGGTCTTCCTTCCGTACCACAGAGGTGTGACTCCAACTCTTTCAACACATTATCTTCTTTGTTGTTTTCCAGTTGGATCATTATAGGCCGTTTTTCGACGAACTTCTCATGAATCTTTGTTCCTTCAGCCGATCTCTTTGCCTCGGCATGTTGGCACTGCATTCACCTCTTTTGAGTTTTGGTAGGCGGTTGATAAGACTTATGTCCAATTCGGTACCAACGATCTACCTCTGTAATTGGCGGCTTAAAAGTTCTTGGCTTCTCGATCTTATCAGATACCAATCTTGTCGGATGATTTCTGGAAAAGGTGACTTGAAGATTGGGCTCAACTTGCCCCCCTCCCCTGTGTCGATCCAGCTTCACCGGTCCGTCCCGCAACTTCTGTCCCAGACGTCGGAAAACAGAATTCTGGTTGTGGTTTTCCAGTGTTGGCTTTGTCATGTCGCTGCTCTGATTCCTAGTTGGACGCTTTATTTTCCTATCCTCAACCACGTGCTTACACCGTGTACAAAGCACCTAAGAAGAAGATTCGGCCTTTTTGGCCGAATACTCCCTTCTAAACTTGACGTCTCTCTTCCAAATTCCTCCGAACGACGTTTGTCGTAGATCAATCCGAACTCTGGGTTTTGTCAAGTCTAAAATATTGGCCTAAATCATGTTTGCTTCGGCCGACGGGAAAGGATTGCAGTCCACCTCCATTATCTCTTTTCCTTTCTCTGGGAACTTCAGTGTCCCCTTCTCAATCAAGGTTTGGATAGTATTCTGGAAGACTACGCAATTAATGGTCTGGTGTGACCACATGCCATGCCATTTGCAGTATGACTTCTTCTTCATCTCTTCCGCTGAAGGCAAAATATGGCCATCAGGTAATTTGATTACCTTGTCTGACAGGACCCGCCACGGAAATCCCTTCAGATTCTCCGGAGAGGCCCTGCCTGAGGAAGATTCCACCAGAACCCTTCGGGGTAGCCGACAGAATCCTCCTCCGAAAAGGGGTTTAATAAATAATTAATCAATAAATATGACGAAAAGTAGATAAGATATAAATTATAAACTAAAGTATGCCATGCAACAATAAGAATTTCATACTCAACCAATAATGTGGGTTTGAAGCAAGTGGGAAAGTCAGAGCCACTAAGTGAGGTAAATAGAAATATAAATTATACAAATCCAAGAATAAACAAAATACAAGGAAAAGAGTCTAATACAAGTAAAGGCATTAGCGGAAGTCAAGTACAGATGCGATGCTGGCGGTAGCTCACGAGGACCTGCAGCTAGGACCTAGGGAACGAAGTTAAAACACAAAACGTGAGATATAAAATCTCTGTGAGTGCTCCTAGGTATCTACAAAATATAAGCTCAGTAGTTAAAATTATTTTCACTCAAACCTCACGTCACTCAGTTGAAAGGTTCCCCGTTTTGAAAATCATTTCGCAAAACCCTTAGTTTATCCCCAAAATCATTAAATCATTATAACTGGTTTAAGGGGTGAAAACGTCATTCGAAATGTTTATTAAAATCACAACTCAATCACCAAAACCATAAATATAATCTCAACAAGAAATATTTAAATTATTTGAAAACATGTTTGTATAAAATGGCAGGTAGAAACATTTGCTAAATCCAAACCGATATAAACCAAATACCATTTAAAATCGTATGAATCCAAAACCATATCCAAATCCATAAATCAAATCATATCAATCCAAATCATATAAATCAAATCCATATAAATCCAAATCGTATAAATCCAAATTCATAAATCCAAGTCTTATAAATCAAATCATATAAATCAATCATATAAATCCAAACCATATAAATCAATCCAGTACCACATCAAAGTATTGTTGCCGTGTGACCCTCAGCGTCCTGATGGCGTCACAGGCGGGGGGAGGGGGGGTAAACTCATCACAAAGAACTGGCGTCCCAAATCCGTCATGGCATGATCCTCATCATCTCTCTCCCGACACGTGTCTGCAGCAGAGGATGGCATAATAATAATATAGCGCGCAATAATCTGTACATCTCAGTCATCATACAATACCGTGTGGTACTCCTCAAAATCATGAAACATTTCAAAATCATTTCCGAGATCATCGATCATCGGATTTTATAAAATTTCTCAAATTCCTTTATCTTTAAAAGTATCACAGTAAATTCAACGATTTTTCAAAAACTTCTATTTAGAAATTTTTTCAAAACAATCAAACCTTTAGCTATTAGAAAAGTTGCCCCAAAACTTTATTAAATTTCATAAAAGCTCAAATCACATTAAATTCACCAAATTTTCCACAAGTTGTAAAATATCCGAAAACTTCAAAATCCATTAAACAATCAATCAAAACACAAACTTCTATTGATTCCAAATAAATAGGAAATTCATCAAATCATAACATCAAACTCATGCAAATATTTAAATCATCAAAAACATATTTAATAATTATAATTTAATGCATAAGGAAAATTCAATTCAAACAAATTTATAAAATTCAAATCAAATATAGCATATATTCCCAAATCATTTAGAAAATAAATGCACTCACTGATCTGAAGCGTGCTCCTGCTGGATCTCCGGTCCAGCCCTCGATCGCGTACGAGCACCTAAAAAGAATTTACCGAAAATATCTTTTAAAATTTGAAAATTAACCGAAAGCTCATAAAAGTCCTCTAGCTTTCCAATTACAAGATTAAAACTCTAATTACAAGATTGCCCAATAATTTCAGTAATTACAAAAATACCACAATATTTTCAAAAATTATGAAAAAGTCCCAAATTGGCAAAAATCCCCAAAATACATGGATTTTCCCGTTTCAATACCGATTTCAACAAACTTTATACCGAAACAAAATTGAAGATGCAAGGAATGAGAAGCTACCTTCAATTTCAAGATTTGTCGCAGCAATTGATCAGAATCGGTCCCGGAAGATCGGACCTCGGCAGGGATTGTGCGGTTTCGAATCTGACCAAAATTAGATCAAATTGAAGGTACAGAAAGCTTGCCCACGACCCTAGGAATGCGTTGGAATGGGTGGTGAGCACCCAATCGCCGAAAAAGGACGAGATCGGCGGCGGCGCGTGGAGGAAGACGGCGGCTGCTGTGGGCGGCGCGTGCGGCGCTTGTGGCGGTCGTCGGAGCTCAGGAAAGTGCAGATCTAGTCGCCGGCGCGGTCTGAAGCTCGTGGTGGTGGCTGTGTCGTGCCACTCGCCGGCGATCGGAGTAGATCAGGGTGGAAATGTCACTGTCGCGGTGGTTTTTCCGAGACTTCGCAGCCATTTTCCATCGTGCTCCGGCGGTTTCCTGGGTCAATCTCAGTACCAAAATGTAGATCGTCGCACCAGCTTTCCAACGGTACCAAGCACGCTCCCTAACTCCACTGGAATAGTGAGATCCGGCCGGCCAAAGGTGGTGTCGCGACTTTGTACGGTTCGCGCGGTCTCTCAGTTTTGCTACGATTTCCGGCGATCTGGGTCGTTTCACGGTGAACCACCGGTACAGGGAGGAAGAGGAGGTCACCGGCTTCTATCTAATGGTGGTTGTCGGCCAACTCCGGCCACGGTGTGGCGGCTACCGGCGTGGGAAGGTGGCTCGGTGAAGAGGGAGGGGGAAGGGAAGATAGGGTTTTTGGGCTGGAAAATTCCAGATTTTTGGCAAATTTTAAAAGATGAAGATAGGGGTAAAATAGTCATTTCTCGCCCATAAATATCAGTCCTTGCCAAATTACCAAAAAGCCCCTCGCACTAAAATGACCATAACTTCCCGGTCTTAACTCCGAATCAAGCGTATTACTAGTCTACGGACTCGTATCAACTAGCTCTACGCAGCTGTACCAAAGTCAAAACCAAAATATAACCACACAAAAAGTCAACCCTAGGGCCCACTTAAGGTCAAACTGGTCAAACTTGAAATTTTTACTATTTTTCTCAAAACGGGATGTTACATTGTCGGCCAACAAATGGTCAAAGATCTGGTCAACTTTGGAGATGTCAAAACTGTAAACCTTCTCTGGTTCAACATGATTCTTTCTTGCATTCATTACTAGTTGTGGAACTTTCTGGCTCCTCACTGGTCTGGCAAGAGCTTTGCAGACATATGGATGTGTAGCTACTACCTCTGCCGCATCCACCTCAATTGCTCCATCCTCATTTTCTTGGTCCTCAGCTTCGACCAAGTGAATTTCAGTATTTGGGTCCTTGTAGTATGACCATCTGGACGAGTTTTTCCTTTGGTACTCTTCCTTCAGAATACCTTCATAACGAGTGGCTCGAGACACCAACTCGAACAGGTTATGGAATTCTGTCCCTCAAACTTCTTCCGAAGCTTGTAGCTCAATCCGCCTTGTGCTAACTTGACGAACTCCCTTTCTGGTATGTCCAGGTGACATCTGATTCTTGCCTTCTTGAACCGGGTTATGAATAACTGCACCGACTCCCCATCCATCTGACGCAGACGCGATAAGTCCGCCATGGAAATCTCCGGCTCAATCCTGTAGAACTGTTCGTGGAACTTCTGCTCCAATTCTTGCCAGCTATGGATCGAATTTGGCTGCAGGTTGATGTACCACGTCAAAGCTGGACCTGTCAAAGAATTAGCAAACAAACGCAGCTTTAGGAAGTCATTGGTCGCTGCTTCTCCGCACTGGATAGTGAAGCGGCCTATGTGCTCTACGGTGGATTGTCTTTCCTCGCCAGAAAATAAGGTGAAATCAGGAAACTTGAATCCCCTGAGAAATTCAATCCGGTCGAAAGCGTCTGGGTACGGCCTCCTATAAGACAGTCATCCAGTTCTTCTGAATGCAGGACCCATCATCTCTTGGATGATGGTCTCGACGGCCTCCCGATCCATGCCTTGGCCATGGTTCATCCAATTCGGTCCGTTCCTCCTTGCCGGGGCGTGGAAGTCCTCTTGGTAGGCATGAGCATCATAGTGTCCAATCCTGAAGTTTTGTCCGAAATGCTCCTCATGCCCCCCGCCATGAATCTGATTCCGCGCTGGAAGGTTCTGGTGTGGCTGGACATCTGCTCTCCCTCCATGTACGTTGGGTACAACCTGGAAAGCTTGTGTCACTTGTTCTTCTCGACCATCCCTCACGGTCTGGCCTTGGTTATCAGCTTGCCCCCCGCCATGAACATTGTTCCGAGCCGGTGGGGGGATGTAAGGCTGAACATGTCGTTCCAGCATAACTCTTACATCATGTCCACTGGACCCGGCCTGAAAGGCCGGTGCCTCAGTTCTTGGCGAGTTGCCAGTAGGTACGGTCTGAAAGGCCTGCACCTGTTGTTCTTCCTGGCCGTTAGTCGGCCTTGCATCATTCGACGCAATTTGAGTCGTCTGCACCTGTTGGCGTAGCAAGTCCATGATTCCCTGCAACATCTGCTGCTGGGTCTCTTGGTATGTCTCCAACTTCTGGGAAAGCTCCCGGATCGAATTCTGGGTAGACATTTCTGTCGTGTCTGGAATCCTTCCAGCTTCCCTTTCCGTTCCAACTTCCTCCGACACGTTTCGGCTGCTAATGCTGCCGTGGGTGTCGGATGCCTGAGTCTTCGAGCGAGTCTGCACCATCTTCTAAGTTGAAAACTTGTCAGTCCCACCGGGCGTGCCAAAATATATGTTGGTGTAAAACACAACAATTGGTCGTCTTCTAGGTATGCGGGCGTGCCACTTCGAATCTAAAACAATCCAAAGAAAATAAAATGTACGCCAGTTAAATCAAACTACTCAAACAATTGTATTAATTATTGAAAACAAAATAATTAAAAGGTTACAGATGCCTTTCAGATCAAAGGACTTTTAAATAAAAATTTTAACTAAAAAACAACTAAGAACACTTGACTACTCGAAGTAAATTCTAAAGAGAATAAACTAAGCTGTCTATGTTGTAGTTGTGTTGATGCCGGGATCTTTCCAACTATTGGTGAAGCTTCTATTTATAAAGATGAAACTTTCAAAGATGTTTGTCTTCTTTCTGATGTGGGACTAGAGCCACAATTTATACTTAGTACAAATCCAATGCATTTTCATCTCCAAACAATGTAGGACAAAACTATACCAAAATTAATCTTAAATAAATATTAATTTTCTTGAAAAATTAATATATGGTCGAAACAGAAATCTATAACTTTTTTTATAAATATGCATTAAGAATCCCTTCATTTTCCATAGATATTCAGGCTACAAGACATGCGGAGACGGAATCAATCAATTCTCTTCTTAAGAAGTAGCAAAAAAAAGGGGCTCTCGAAATCTGAAATTGCTGAATTTTTTTCAAAATGTAGCCTTTATGTTACTTGTGAGCTACGCATGATATGTGTGCATCGGCTTTATCAATTCTTGGTATGCTCTCATTTTGATACAGTGCTAATGAGATGAAACTTCGTTTATGATCTCCCTGTTTCAGGTATAAAAGAAGTTTTTTAATGGCTGCGCGAATGATAAATTTGGTAGGTGTGGATTAATACTGCCGTTGCATTCAAGCAACTCTGAGCCTATCAACGGGTTCATTCTGAACCCAACATCAAGAGCAAGCATTTATCAACTCTTGTCTGGTGATTATATTTCTTCTCATATGTTGCTTTATTTTCATGCCATAATATAGAGACAATTATTCTGTTTAACTATATCAGCAAGGAAGTGTACACTTTATGGCGGCTTTAGTTCTGTAGCAGGACGTGAGCATGTGATTAACAAAACACCTTTTTCTTGAATATAATTTCAAGCAATTTAATTGCATAATCTACAGCCATTTCCACTCAAGTAACATAACCAGGCTTTACCCTTTTTAATCCAGTCTTTGCTGTAATAACTTCTATTTTGTATTGTGCTAATTAAGAATTTTCCATGACTGACTTGTAGATAAGAATCCAGTCTTTCGTGTAGTTTAACTTGGAATATTTGGTTTTGAAGATTTGTACATTTAATTTTCTGATGCACCCACCAAGAATTATGCTGTGTCATGCAATTCAAGTGACTGTGCTATCTCTCTTTTTCTTGTTTTGTATGTAAGTGGTGGAGTTCCACAAGCATCTGAAGTAATATTTCTTCTATGAGCAAGGAAACACTTAATGGTATCTACTATTAGCAGTTGTTGAACCTTGTTTTGCCATTATTAGGGAAGGGTTTCTATTAATTATGATTTGCATTCTTTCAGCTCCAAAACCCACCGGCCTCGAATTTTTCCATGAAACACAATAATCTCATCCATAAATTAGGTTCTCTAATATTGAGCCTTAAACAAAGAATGATTTTGTCTCTTTGTTGCTTTTGTGTTAGTCTAATACTCTAATCTAAAATACCCACCTTGTTTTTACCAAGTGCCTTGCTATGTTGTTGTGGAGGACTCCAACACACTCCAACTATACTCATGAACATTTAGAGGGTCTTGAATGGCTTTGGAAAAAAGATAGAAAATTTGAGGAAATTATGTCACAGCTTTTATTTTGACTTTTCTGATGGCTTTCACTAACCTGAACAACAGAACTCTCCGTTTCATTTCGTAAGGTTATTGATGTATTTTCATGCTTAGATTGACCCAAAAAGCACAGAAAAACGAAAGCAACACGGATGCAAAATGAATAATTTTAGCTTTTTCTGCAATATTTCTTATCGTACAGATAAAAAATTCCTTGTTTCCCATGGTTTTCCATCTGTTTCCTCCATGAAACTTGTATAATTTGTATATTATGATATCATATATATTTGATCTCTTACAAAACCAAGGAAACTCTAGTCTTTCTCTTATTTGCTTAATTAGACCTTTTTAAATTGAAAGTTCCTCTGGAATGTGAAAGGTACTTAATTTGATCTTACCATGCGTTTTTTTTTTTCTTTTTCATTATTACAGCTTTTGAACCACAAAAATTCAAAGACAATTTTTATATCTTTTGAGACAGTTGGATATATCAATGTAAACAGAATGCTTTAGGAATCAACAAAAAAAATAATAATATATATATATATATTTCTTTTTTGGTGGCTATATTTGAATTTGGATTCATTTTGGCTTAAATTATTACAGCTTGAGTTGACTTTTCATTTCAAACGAAGTCAAAGAGAAACAGTTTCAGCACAAGGAGTGGATTTCCACTTCATACCCTGTTGGATTTATGATCTTGGTCCCACTTGAGATATTATCTTATTTGATAATTCTCTCTGTATTTCAATTTAATTTAAATTTGATTATAAGATAATTTGTTATCTGATATAATTAAATTATTGATAAGATAAAATCTAGATAACAGTGATTAAGTCTGTTAAGATTTTATTTTAAATTTTAAATTGAGAATATTAGTTTGTTTGGGTTTCTATCATTTGTACGTACAAATATTAGAAAGAATCCAGAGAACAAACTGATTCAATTAATTCAGAGAGAATACGTAAAAAAACANAAATTGCAACATTTTAAATTTAAAAATCTAAAGTGTAATCATCTCAAACTAGAAAGGTAAGTTGCAATTAACTTTTTTAATTTATTTGGTCCACAGAAACAAAAATAAAAATTAAATGTTTGAAAAAATAATATCTCCATCAACAGAGACAAATTAATATATATGTTATCTTTTTATCTAATGAAGTTTTAGACTAATTTCCAAAATCAAAGAATGAAATATTTTGTCTAGTACTAGCAGTGAAGGGCCGGAAAAAAAAAAATTAAATAAATAAGAAAGAAGAAGAGGAGGATTCATTGTTTAACAAAGTTTTTGCATTGCATTATATTATTTAATAATAATATCTTCTTTATATCTTATCCAACAATTAAATTAAATTTGCATTGATTTACCACAAAAAAAAATTAAATTAAATTTGCATTGCTTAAATTGCTCTGTTTTTCACCATTATCACATTAAAAAGCAAATTACTACACATGATTGGTTTCACAATTGACATCACATATACTTTTCGCTGTACATATTTCTATATATAGGTTTTTAATTTAAGTTAATTTAAAATAAATTCAACTTTTGTCGCTAAAATAAATTATCACAACCAATGAGTTGTTGATAATATATTATAATTGATGATCCATAAGCTAAAAATTTATTAATATTTACACTTGAGAAAATTTTACATGTTAAAGATGTGTTGTATTATGTTGAAAATTACACGTTTGGTAAAAAAGAATTTAACACTTTCAAATTATGTTTTCTTTTTCAATAGTTCAAAATCATAAAATAATAATAATAATAATTGTTGTCTAAAAAAATTGCTGGGAATTATAAGTTTCCAATATAAGGTAAAAATGTTTAATGAAAATATCAAAATCATATGAAGAATTATTACCTAAAAAAACTAGTGACTTTGATATGGATTATTTCAAAAAAAGGTCAAACACCAATCCATATTCCAAAGTAAATATTGTCTGTACAAACACAATAAATTATGATCGATTATTCAGAGGGTAGACGTTGGAGTCGGGGCAAAGGCAAAGGCAAAAAAAGACCCTCATGTTCACTAAAAGTATAGCTTGCTAAAATGTTTTTTCCCAAGCTTTCTTTGTAAATGCATGCAGGCAAGGAATTGGAATATTCCAATTCCACCACATTTTATTTACATCTTGGATTTTTTTTTTCTTATAATAAATCCATCTACTTTCGGTTATTCATGTTGGAGCTCCCGGCCCATTGGAGTTGCTTAATTCTATTTTAGTATTAAAAAAGAAAAAATCTTAAATTCTCATAAACCATTATAAATTATATTTGTTTTTTGTACAGTAAATAAAATGCAATGGATTTTAGATAAATTTTGAATCATAATGGTATAGTAGGCCAACGGTTTTATATGCTCTTAGCTTATATGTAATAATGAAAAAAAGTAAAGTGATTTTATTTGGTTGATTGTCCACTTGCATTTATACTTTTAAAATCGTAAGTTTGAAATACCAAAAACTTATTGTATTAATAACAAAAAAAAATGATGAAAATATCATCTTAGTACTTAAAAGTATCATTTTTTACCTTTTTGTTATCTAAAGCTATGTCATCTAAATTTATAAATTATCATTTTTTACTGTTTTATTCATACTTAAAAAGTATCATTAGACTATTTCCTTTTTATTTTTATTTTTTTGAACCGAACAAGAAATTCACTTATTTTTTAAAATATTAATTACACTTTGGTATTTTTAATTTTCTAACAAAAAATTAGAAAATTTAATTTTCAAAAATAGTGATTTAAATTTTCAAATTATTATAAATTGGTCAAATTTTCAATTTAACAAAAATATAAGTAGCGTTCAATCCACGTGAGCTTCATGTGACTTCATTTTTCAATGTAAATATGTAAAACCTTCATTTTCAACCTTATCTTTGTGGACATATCAAATTGAAAATTAGATCAATTTATAATAAGTTAAAAAAAATTGAAGCAGCATATTATTATATTTAGGTCTAAATACAATTTAGTATATTTTAAAATTAAATTTGTTCATATAGCGGTTTGTACAATTAATTTGTATAATTGATACATTTTAAATTGAAAAAAATTATACATTTGTCCATTTTAGGTTCAATTTAGTTAAAATTGATGAATTCAATTAACTTAGAAGTTACGTGGATAACACTTGAAGTCAAAATTATTTTTTTTTCATTCATTTATATTTTTTTATTTTTTAGTTTTAGTACATTTAAAAATGAAAAAAAATTAATTTTCAAAGTAACTTGCTATGCATGTGACCTCTAAATTGGCGAAATTTATCAATTTTAACTAAATTAGAAAAAGTATAATTTTTTTCAATTTAGAAAGTATCAATTGCATAAATTAATTATATAAATTTGTATGTGAACAAATTTAATTTTAAGAAAATATTAAAATGTATTGAGATCTTATTTTTAAAAGTTAAAGATTTAAATCACAAAAATTTTAAAGTTCAGTATATTAAAATGCAATTAACTCTTTTTTATAATTAGGTTTTGAATTCGACTGTATTTTATAAAAATACCATCAATCTAATACTATATAAAGCAGAGGTTTATGAATTAATAATTTTTACTAATACATTTGACAAATCATTGCGACCATTAAAATGGTCTTGTTTTAACTGTAGATAAAAAGTGTGCATATAAAACCATCTCAATGGTTGTCAAATATGTTGGTGCATGGGACGAACCCATAGTCCCTCTCTACAATTTACTATTTGCAATGAAAATAATTTTATCTCTTTTATCCAATAAAAACCAATTCTAAAATATCATTTAAGAAAAACTAAAGTTAAATTTGAATTTGTAAAAATAATAATAATAATAAATAAAACCACGTCAGAAAATGGGCCTGTTTATGGCCCAACTCTATGAATTTCAAAAGGAAAACCACCCCACGAAGCAACCCAATATGTTTATAAAGCGTCGACTTGGCGGGTTTATCTTCAAACTTCAAACCCTTCTCTCTCTCTCCACGTATACCTTTTCCGTGTATCTATCACTTCCTTGGAGGTGACAATCATAAATGGGTCCGAGCGAAGACCGATCGGAAATCGCCTTCTTCGACGTTGAAACCACCGTACCGACCCGAACCGGACAGGGATTTACCATATTGGAATTCGGGTCCATCCTGGTTTGCCCTAGGAAGCTGGAGGAGCTGGAGAATTACTCCACATTGGTCCGACCCGCCGACCTTTCCCTCATCTCCTCCTTGTCCGTACGCTGCAACGGCATTACCAGAGACGCCGTCATTTCGGCTCCGACTTTTCTTGAGATTTCCGATAGGGTCTACGACATTCTCCATGGTTTGGTTTTCCTTCTCTCTTTCTCTTTTATTTTTCCTTAATTCGTCGTTTGTATTATATTTTGACTGAATTGCAACTAGATTTAGCCAATTGAATCTTAATTAAAAAAAAAAAAACTGGTTTTTTTCATGAACTAAGAAACCAAGGGTAGAGCTTAAAATTCTGTTTGGTTGCTGAGAATATGAAGGAAATGAATATAAAAGTGAATTTCTATTCCCACTCCAGGTTCAGAAATCTTAGATGTTGGAGTAAACAAACCTTTGCAAGATTATTTTAATAAAGCTGACTAATTATTTCTGTCTTTATTCCCTTTTTGATCTTCATTTTTCCCCCTTTTTTTTTTTTCTAAAAAAAAAAGAAAGAAGAAAATTAAAAACTGAAAGTAAATCCAGACTACTTTAATGGCGCTGGTCCAACTATATTATTGAATTTTATGTGAGTATTAGAAATAAAAAAGTGAAGTTCTTATTGAAAACAAATAAAATCTTATCTTACATTTTCTTGGCTACGAAATGAAGCATCATGCTTTAAAATTTTTCCAATTAAGCACGCTGAATTCTTTTTGTTTTTCTATCTATTTGTTTTAAATATAATGTGATTGTTTTTGGTGGATTGTGTATAGGGCGGATATGGGCAGGTCATAACATAATAAGGTTCGACTGTGCTCGGATTCGGGAGGCATTTGCTGATATTGGTAAGCCAGCACCAGAGCCTAAGGGTACAATTGATTCATTGGCATTGTTGACTCAGCGGTTTGGAAGAAGAGCTGGTGACATGAAGGTATATCTTTGAGCTCTCTCTCTCTTGCTAAATTTAAGTGAAGTGGTTTGTTTGTAAACTGTCCTAGAACAAAAAAAGGGTAATTACAAAAATGATCTAAATGTGCTTTTGGTTTTCTCAATTTTGCCACTGTAAAATAACATGAAGAAGGTCGTTTTCCAAGGTTTTTTGTTAGAATTTGACAAAATTTACCACATTCACATAGATAGGCTGCATGGATAAAATGGAATCTCAAGTAAGAGTCCGGTTCCCTTTCCTCACCATAAATTGGAACTTGCATCTTCAGTTGCATATAATTGAGGCTCTTGAACGAACAAACAAATAAAATATTAACCTTTCTACATTTTGCAAATTCAGCTAGTTGGCATATACAAGTTCTTTTCTGTGAACTTAAAATATTATCTGTATCTTGGTTTTTTCAATTTTGCCAAAAATGATCTAAATGTGCTTTTGGTTTTCTCAATTTTGCCACTGTAAAATAACATGAAGAAGGTCGTTTTCCAAGGTTTTTTGTTAGAATTTGACAAAATTTACCACATTCACATAGATAGGCTGCATGGATAAAATGGAATCTCAAGTAAGAGTCCGGTTCCCTTTCCTCACCATAAATTGGAACTTGCATCTTCAGTTGCATATAATTGAGGCTCTTGAACGAACAAACGAATAAAATATTAAGCTTTCTACATTTTGCGAATTCAGCTAGTTGGCATATACAAGGTCTTTTCTGTGGACTTATAATATTATATGTATCGTGTTTTGTGGTTTCTTATTATTTTTTGGGGCTTCAAGTAGCGGAATTTTGAGGCTAGATGTCACTTTTGATTAATGCTAACATATGAATGCTGATATAATACACTGTAGATGGCCACTCTTGCAACCTATTTTGGGATTGGACAGCAGACTCACAGGTACACTTGCAAACCTATTTTGTAGTGATATTACTTTTTGTTTTCAACTACATTTTATTAAACTAATCCTTTCTGTAATAATTCTTTAGGAGCTTGGACGATGTTCGCATGAATCTTGAAGTTCTGAAGTATTGTGCAACAGTTTTGTTCTTGGTAACTTTATAACTTTAAAAGAATGATAAGCCATAAATATGATTAGAGTTCTTTTACTTGATTTAACTTTTTTTACTTTACATGTATGTTCTTGGATTGTTTATTTGGTCTTTATTACCAATTTACCAGTAATCAGATAAGCTACTACGTAGTGTTCAGTCTCTGGGTTCTCTTTTAGCTCTGTTATTGTCTATCATATTCTTGTCTGTTAATGCTAGGAGTCATATAGGACATTACATGGTTTCCATATTTGCTACAATTCTGTTTCTCAAAACTTCTCTTAGACTTATTTGGTTAAATGCATATAATATACAATTTCCTATATGATACGGGGAATCTTATTAGCAAGTTAACTTCTGAAGCATTTTTTCTTGTCAACTACAAAAATCCAGAGAAGTGAGTAGGCTAGGCCTCATGTAAAGAGAATCATGGGATTTTTAATATTAATCAGTAGTCATATTCAGTTCTGACTAATTGTATCTTAGAAACTGTGCTCCAGCAATTTACAATTCTCTACTTGAGCCATTTATTTTATAACTAAACATTGGTTCCCTGATTGACGAGAATTATCACCCTGGTGCCTTTGAACCAGAGATTAGTGCTGAGGTTGATAGACTGTCAAGGTCTTATAAGATTGGTTTTGTAAATTAACTGTAATCTGGAATAATTACAGGAGTCGAGCCTCCCCGATATATTCACAACGAACAGTTGGGTTTCTCCAAATGCAATTACCAGAAGTCGTAGTAATGGGAAATCATCTCCTGAGGTGGTGAGCACAAGCAGGAATACCTCCTCACCAAATTGGAATTCTGAAAATGGCGCAGCATCATCTTCTACGAATCAGATTAGAGTGGAAAATCATCCAATAACATCTCTTATGACTAATATTAGGGAAGGAGAGGTCATTGATATGGTTGAATCTAGTAGTACGTCTCATTCAGATACTTTTAACATGGCACTACTTAGTCATGAAATTGTAGCAGAGTCCCATCAGCCAGATGTTTCTGTGGAAGAGAAATCCATTTCAGAGTCATCTGAAATTTCTTCCTACACTGCTGTCTATGAAAGCTGCAATAGCTCTTCTGTATTTCTAGAGCCTAATGGAGTTTCTATTCCTGATATCACTGCTTCCCTAGTTCCATTATATCGTGGGAGTCAAAGGATAAGGTTATTGCACAAAGATATTGCTTTACAACTTTCTTGTTGTCATCTGAAAGTGCGTTTTGGAATTAGTCCGAGGTTTACTGATACTGCTGGCCGTCCACGCTTGAATTTTGTGGTTGACGCCCCACCAAGTCTATCAAGGGTTCTTGATTCATGCGATCGCATTGCACATAAGTTGTATTTGGATTCCAGCGGTAGTTCTGATTGGAGGCCTGTTGTGGTTCGTAAAGATGGCTACTTCAACTATCCTACAGTGAGGTTGCAGTAAGTATTTCATCTTATTGTTCACTTACCCTCTCTTTCCCTTGCAGTTTCTCTGATAAGGAAAATAGTATTTTAGCTGTTTAAATAGAAAAGTGAAAATTAAAGGTCAGTCCAAAATATTTGATTGGTTTCTATGCATTAACTGGTTGGCACCCTTAGTTGTCCATCTGAGTTTTATTGATCTATTGCATCTTTTCAAAGAGCATTTCCAAGTAACAGGAATTAAAAAGTTAGATCGTTTGCTTTTGTTCATTTAGTTGGTTATTAAGTATAGTAAGTAGATGTAGTGGAACATTGCAAGCTGACCTCTTCGAGTTGATAGTAGTTATAAACTCAACCACGCATCATACTTTCTTTGATACATTCATGTTCTTGCCTTGTAATGTAAACTAGTCCTAATATATTTCCCCTGTTTGAATATTTGCTTGATCCGATATGTGAAATATTTTTTTGTCCCCCTTTTTTTCTGGTACTACAGCATACCAACTGCAGTATGTGGGCAATTTGCAATATATGCTACTGAGATCTATCAAAAAGAATCTTCTGGTTTGCAAAAACTAGTATTTAGTAAATTTGATGCTTCAGAACTTACTTCCTTGTTCACAAAAGGGACCTTTGTGGATGCATTCTTCTCCTTGGAGTCTTATGATTATCAGCAAAGTGCAGGCATTCGGCTGGTGTCAAAACAATTGATCATCCATTAGTAAATGATATGAGAGATAGGATCTCTGATTTATTTCTTTGTAAAACTTGTAACTAGACTAACATACAAAAATAGCTCCTTTTAGTGGTTACAATATTTGGATGGGAAGCTAGGGAATACTGATGGATGTGAGATATAAATGCAAAAATTTGAAGTTCAATTTATATACAAAGCTGATTTGGACAGGTTTATTTATTTTGCTTCTTTGAATTCTTTCCTCTAATGTGCAGCTCGAAAATTTGCTTAAAATTGTAAAAATTTTCAGACACTGTCCCACAAAGCATTTTTTTTATTTTTCACAGATGGTATATTTGTTTTGATTGATTTCAGACCACCATTGACAGAGGTACTCTTTGACTGGATTTAACACCCACGATTTTATAGAATTTTTGGATGGGATAATCTTTAAACTTCTTGTTTCAGAAAACAAAAATATTACTGAAAATAAAAAAAATAAATAAGAAAATTGTATATTGTGGACCATTATTTAAACCAATTTATTAAATTTTCATTTCAATAGTTATTGGCTACTCATACTTGTATGATAATTTAGAGTTTACATGTTGATATGGTAAATGACAAAGTTCAACAAAAAAAGAGAGAAAGGAATAGTCGAAATATATAATATTTAAAAATAGGTTTTGCCTTTGATCCAAGTACAGAAATAGAAAACATAGATATTTCTTTGGTTTGGTAAAAGTGCATGAATGTGAAACTTATTTACTCTATAAAACAATTCAAAAATTAATTAAGTGCCTGATGTCAAGTTCATGGCAACCCATGGTTTGCATTTTTATTTGATCCACTTGATTTTTAAAAAACAAGACTTGATCTAGACAGCTGAAAGTAATCCGAGCAAATGAAAATCAAGCTCTCTATTAATTAACTTTAACCTTTTTTTGCCTTTCTCCACAAAATGAATATGTAAAATATCACAAGCTCTCTTTATTTCATAAGAGACTATAAACAAATGATTGATTCCCTGAATTCATGACCTATTAATAGATGTACAGTTCTAATCATTTGCACCTGATTCAATCTTGGAAGAATTCTCAATCGAAACCATAGATATGGAATATATAGCATAAATTGATCATATTCGAGAATTGTATTTTATGGAATATATAGCAGTATGCTATATTAATGAAAGTGTTAGTATATAATTACAAGCCTGAACAAAAGACTCAACTCTCAAACTAGATTCCATGTACACCCTTTCTCACCTCACACGAAAATCACAGAGATTTTCCTACTAACCAAACACACAGAATACATAGAGAGAGAGAGAGAGAGAGAGACAGACAGACAGACAGACCAAACCCTAGCCGTAACCAAATGACGAAGATGCCTTTCACAAAGAAAAAAAATTAAATACATAATGTTAAAACAGATTACACTTGTCACACATCCAGCGCACAAAAGAGGAAGAGAACCGCCAAGCTTCTTCGAAATATCAGCACTAAGCATGAAACGACACAGTTACAATAAAGAATACGAACAGTTAAGTAACTTGAGGATTAAATATTACAATTTTCAACCTAATTCTAAAATTACAAAAAAGAATATAGCATAGAAACTTTACCACCATCCTAGCAAAAATAAATTAATAAACAAATAATAATTAGCTAGCTCTAATAAGGAGCAACCTTTTGCTAGTATTAAACTTATCAATAGATAAAACTTTTCATTATACTCAGTAGGAATCTTTCCAAGTTTAAATACATTATTAGATATCAAGTCTCTAATAAATTATATCTAACCGAAATATGCTTAGATTTTTCATTAAAAACAGGATTCTTACACAAATAAATTACATTATGACTATCAAAAAATAAAACAACTTCTTGATTAAGGACACCCAGTATAGATAGTAACCCTTTAAGCCAAACAACCTCCTTTGCAGCTTTAGTAGCTGCAATATATTCAGCTTTTGTGGTAGAAAGAGCTACCACATACTGTAACTAAGATTTCTAACTTATGCAATTTCCACACATAGTAAAAACATAAGAGGAAATAGATCTCATCTTATCTCTATCACCAACACAATCAGAATCCACGTAACCTATTAGTTCTACACCTGTCTTGTAGCCTTTAAAGACTAAACCTTCATTCATAGTGAATTTAAGATATCTTAAAAGCCATTTCATACATTCCCTTTAAATCCTACCAAAACTAGACATATATCTGCTTAAGACTCTAAAAGAATAAGATAAATCAAATCAAGTAGAAATCATAGTGTACATAACAGAACCAATTGCATTTGAATAAGGAACAAACAATATATCTTCTATTTCCAAATCAGTTGAAGGACAAAGATCACTAGACAACTTAAAATGACCCTCTAAAGGAACATTTACAAATCTAGCAGTATCCATAGAAAACTCAAAAACAATTTTCTTTAAATATGAAGACTGAGACAACTTCATTTCCAACTTAGAACGATTTCTGTCAATAGTAATTCCCAAAAATTTTCTTTGCTAAACCTAAATCTTTCATGTTAAATTCAGATTTAAGAAGTTCGTTAACATCATGAATCATATTACAATTAGGTCCAGCAAAAAGCATATCATCAATATACAATAACAGATAAACAACATTGGAAGTTGCAACATCTTTAAAATATGAACAATTATCAAATTTGCTTTTAGTAAAACTAGATTTCACAATAAATGAATCAAAACGTTTATACCATTGTCTAAAAGACTGCTTTAAACCATACAAAGATTTTTTTTCAACAGACAAACAAGCTCTTTATTTCCCTTTTTAACCTCAAAACTTTCAAGTTGCCTCATATAAAAAATCTCTTCTAAATTCTCATTTGAAAAAGCATTTTTAACATCTAACTGTTCCAATTCTCAATCAAAATGAGTAACAAGAGATAACACAATTTTGCTAGTAGTATACTTAACAACAAGAGAAAAAATTTCATTATAATCAACATCTTCAACTTGAGTGAAACCTTTAGCAACCAACCTAACTTTAAACCTAAGAGGCTCAGACTTAGTTAAACCCTCCTTTACTTTATAAATCCACTTGCAATCAATAGCAGACTTATCTAAAGGAATATTAACTAGATCCCATGTCTTATTAAGATGAAGAGATTTCATCTCTTCATTCATAGCTTATATCAAATTCTTAAAATGTTTAGATTTGACAGCTTCAGTATAGGACAAAGTTTCATTATCAGCTAGATGTTGAAAGTTACTAAGGCATAAGATAAACAATTAGCAAAGGCAAACCTTCTATTAGGAATAACATGTATTTTGGCTCTATGCCTAGTAAGTAAATATCCAAGGTAGGCAAAACTAGTAGATCCTACTTGAGAAACTACTTCCTCACTCCCCTCTGACTCTATACTCATTACAGTAATCTCTAAAACATTATAAGTCTGTAAAACAGGGCCTACACTGTCATTACTCTCCACCTCAGCTTGTAACTCAAGCTCACTGGTACTTTTATTAGCACTAACAGCAAAATCAAGACCATAAAAAGACTTACAAAGCATAGAATGTTCATTAAAAATCACATCTCTACTAATAATAACTCTAAACCCTTAACTTTCTCTAACCCAAAGTCTATACCCTTTCAACCCTTGAGGATAACCTAAGAAAATACATTTTATACTTCTTGGTTCTAATTTTCCCTCAGCTTGATGGGCATAGGGAACACAACCAAAAACCCTAATTCAACTATAATCAGGTTTCTTACAAGACCAGACTTGTTTAGGCACTTTAAAATCAAGAAAATAAGAAGGAAACAAACTATTCATTACAGCTTCACCTCAAAACAAAGTAAGTAAACCAGATAAAACAAGCATACATCTTACTTTATTCAACATAGTTCTATTCATCATTTTAGCTATACTATTTTGTTGAGGTGTGTGTTCAACAGTCCTATGTCTTAAAATACCATAAGTCTTGCAAAACACATCAAACTCATCATTACAAAATTCCAAACTATTGTCAGTCCTTAACGTCTTAATGGAATTGTTAGTTTATTTTTCAACTAAGGTCTTCTATTCTTTAAACTTAAGAAAAGCTTCATTTTTAGATTTGAAAAGATATACATACCCAAACCTTTCTTGAGAAATAATCAATAATAGATAAATAAAAAATTAAAATTAAAATAAAAAAAATTGTTTCCAATTTGAGTTTGCACTTTAGCATGACACCAATAATCAAAATGCACATAATCTAATTTAGTTTTAGCTCTATTAGAGCTTATGTTAAAACTAAGTCTGTGTTGTTTACCTAAAATGCAAGTTTCAAAAGTCCAGTTTATTTATTTTATCTTTTCTAAACACATCTTGTTTACTCAAACAATGCAAACATTTTTCACTTATATGCCCTAATCTACTATGCCACATATTAGTTTTATCAGTAAGAGAACCAAAAGAAGCATGAACCAACAAAAGTTTTTCTTAACAAAACATATAAACCATTTTTCTTTACACCTTTCATTTCAACAAAGGAACCTATGTTAACCTCATAGTGCCACATTTAGTTTTACAATCATTCCAAATTCATCAAGCATGCCAATATAAATCAAATTATGTTTCAAACTAGGTACATGCCTAACCTTAGTTAAAGTTTTAACAGAACCATCATTGACATGTAACTGAACATCACCTATACTAACCACCTTACAAGACAAATTGTTACCCAGTAAAACCTGACCACCACTTACTCTTTTATAAAAGAAAAAAAAAAAAAAAAAAAAAAAAAAAAAAAAAAAAAAAAAAAAAAAAAAAAAAAAAAAAAAAAAAAAAAAAAAAAAAAAAAAAAAAAAAAAAAAAAAAAAAAAAAAAACCCTATCATGAGACATATGAAAAGAACAACTTGAATCTAAGACCCATTTATCACTAGTGACACTGGATGAAACAACTAGAACTTCATCCATTGCAATTTCTGTAGAGACCATTGATAGATCTCCACTGTCTTGAACACAGGTATCAATTTTATTCCTCTCATCTTGTTTTTTTCTTGAAACTGTTCTTAATATAATGATGTTACTTCTTGCAATAATAACATTTTCTTTTAATCACACTATTCTTAGACTGGAAACTATTTCTGGACTTACTCTTGCTTTCTATTATTGTTATTATTACTATTAGTCTTATGAAAAACTGCTTCTGACATTAAGACCCTTATGTTTTATATCTATTTTAAGTTTAAGGACTTTAGCCCTAAGAGTATTAACAACAATGTCAACAATTAACTAAGTCATACCATACTTAATGGCATATTTTACTTATAGGATTTAGGCAGAGAATTCAAAAGTATAACAACATTATTCTCATTATAAAATGTAACTTTACAATTAGCAAGATTAAGAATCAGTCAATTAAAAACATCAAGATTTGTATCAAGATCTTTAGAAGTATCCATTCTATAACTAAAAAATTGTTCAAGCAAGAAAATATGATCAAGTAAATAAAAAATTTCTAGTTTAGTTCAGAATTCATTAGTAGATTTTACCTCATCAACATTACAAAGAACGTTATTAGATAGGTGAAGAATAACAACACTTATTGCGATTTCATCAATTTCTACCTTTTTATCATTGGAGGTCCCTTTGGAGTAGGTGCCATCAATGGCCTTAGCCACTTTCATTTGAACGAGAATTACCCTCATTTTCTTCCTCTAGATAAGGAAATCATCTTTACCACTAAAGATTTCAACCTGTACCTTGGTCGTCATTATACACAACACCAGGGTAAAGAACAACAAATGCAAAAAAACAGAGTACCAAATACAGAGAATCGACAATTTATAACAATATACCAATATATATAATAAAGTGATAACCAAAAACAATTAATAGAGACACATATAGAATTTAACAAATTGTTAAAAAACCGTAAAAGATGAACAAATCAAACAAAAAACAATTTAGGCAGAGAACAAATAATAAAAGAACAAAAAATTCTGAGATGCGGTACCCTAGGACCCTTTGAACGAAAACTAAAGGTTTTTTCCTTTTGGAGATGGAAAAGTACAAGTCCTCCTTGAACAAATCAACACGACACTGGAATATAAAAAATTATGGGTTAATTCCACCTATACCCCGGATGTTTGGCGATATTATAATCCGCCCCTTTAGGTTTTGAAAATTCCAATCACCTTTCCGCCGTTAACAATTTTCTGTTAAAGTTAACTAAAAATGATAAAATCATGCAAATTGACTTAAATACCCCCAAAATAATTGTTACAATAAAAAAAACATTAATTTTAAACTCAAATATTAATGACATTTTTAGAAAAAAGAAGAGAAAAACATGCTTTTTATTTTTTTACACATGTCAATTTTAAATATCCATTTATTTATATAATGACTGTGTTATTTTTGTTTTTTTGTTCAACCCCCCAAAATAATATATATAAATAATGAACATATTTTTTGTTCAACAAATCGCCGGAGGCAGTCAAAACTATATACCAACAGAGAAAATAAATATTATAATCTTTTTCTTTTTTTAAGTGAAAAGGGAATAAAGAAGAAAACTCAGATAAGAAGGCAACCAAAAGATTGAAAAAATCAGGCCGATGAAAACAAAAGAGAAAATTGAATTATATTAAAAGAGGGAAATAGCGTAGAAGAAATTTATGTTTTCTACAATATCAAAAAGTAAATATGGTTGAGCAGATTTGCTTCCCACACCTTTCTTTACTTTTGCTGGCAAATGTTGGGGTTGCTACGGTGGACCTGTCGTCTAAAATTTTTCTTTTTTCTTTACACCCGTTTCTTTGCTATTATTTCGCACTTGGTATGAGAGATGAATGCGTACGGCCGGTTACGACAAGAGCGTGCGTAGACTTCCAAATTGGCAAAAGGTCACATGCACCTTTGACTTGGTCAATGGGATATTTGTCGAATAAATTGTGGGTGAGATTTTTATTTTTATTTTTTTGATGAATAAATGGGAGGGGTTGCATAAGCAAGAACGATGCCAAATCCAATAATCATTATTTATACTTTTGAAATAAATATATATTTGACATAAAAAAAAATATGTACATTATTTATATATTTTTTTTGGGGGGTTGAACAAAAAAACAAAAAGAACACAGTCATTGTATAAATAAATGGATATTTAAAATTGACATATGTAAAAAAATAAAAAGCATGTTTTTCTCTTCTTCTTTCTAAAAATGTCTTTAATATTCGGGTTTAAAATTAATGTTTTTTTTATTGCAACAGTTACTTTGGGGCTATTTAAGTCAATTTGCATGATTTTATCATTTTTAGTTAACTTTAACAAACAATTGTTAACGGCAGGGGAGGTGATTGGAATTTTCAAAACCTAAAGGGGTGAGTTGTAATAGCGCCAAACATCTGGGAGTATAGGTGGAATTAACCCAAAAATTATTATGAACAAATCACAGAAGGAACTATAGGCGTTCTTTGAATGGAAGACTCAGAATTTTCAAGATTCTCACACAGAAAACCTAAATATTCAGAAATGAAAGCTCCTAGTTTCTTCACTACTCTTGGAACTGAAACAGTGAAAAAGACAGAACCTAGATTCTCACAGATCTACACGAATCAAATCTTCGCTAATCTACACACAGTGAAAACATTTGGTTTTCAAAAATGAACTTTGAGAGACAAAAAACTCTAAGACACAAATCGACAGAGGATCAATAATCTGTAAACAGGCTCTGATACCAAATATTAAAAGAACGTATACAAAACCGAGATATATGGAAGAAAGATGAACACAGAGTTTTACGAAGTTCGGCTAAAATAACTTACGACCTCAGCACCGGTGGAGCAATATGCTATATTAATGAAAACGTTTGTATATGATTACAAGCCTAAGAACAATACTCAACTTTCAACCCATATTCCCTGTACACCCTTTCTCAACTCACACGAAAATCACAAAAAAATTTCTACTAACCAAACATAGAATACACAGAGAGCAAGGAAGAAGAAGACACAAAGACTAAACCCTAGCCGTAACCAAATGACGAAGACTATGCCGTTCAGAAAGAGAAAAATATATTAAATACATAGAGTTAAAACATATTGCACATGTCACACATTCAGCGCAAATGAGAGGAATATAACAACCAAGTTTCTTCGAATACCAGCACCAAGCAGGAAGTTGTCCCTTCTCTCAAAGCTTTCATGGAAAATGGCTTCAAGAGAGGAAGCCATTTGGACCAGTTTGATGAGAGCTAGATATCTGAAAGGAAGAAGCTTCTTTGAGTACAAACCTAACAATGGGGTCTCTCAAGTGTGGAGGGGAATATGTGAAGCAAGAAGTTTCATTGTTAAAGGAGCTTGTTTTAAAATCGGAAATGGTTTTGATATAAACCCTTGGAGTGATCCTTGGGTTAGAAGTTTGCCAAACTTCATTCGTATGGCTAAGGAGGGAGAAAATGTGGGGAATATTAGGAGGATTATGGAGCTGAAAGATCCTTACTTGGATCAATGGAATGAGCAACTTGTGAGAGATGTATTTGATAGGGACTCGGAAAATGCTATTTTGGAGATGGAATGGCCAAAGGTCTGCCGCGAGGACAAGCTGGTGTGGCTGGGAGACAGTTCGGGTAAGTTTTCAGTGGGGAATTCTAACAAGATGAGTCTGGGGAATGATTTTGATGTGGTTGACAATCTGTAGGAGAGTCTTTGGAAATTAAAGCTTCATGAGAGGCTGATGTGATCCCTACAAAGGAAGTTCTTGTTAGGAGATTTCAAAAAGGTGATAGGGAATGTGGTTTATGTGGGGCTGAAGTTGAGTCAACTTTGCATTTGTTTTTGAAATGTCATGGAGCCCGTGCCCTTTCTTTTGCATACAACCGGAGATGTTGCTTAGGGAATTGGAAAGCTGAAAGTGTCCGTGAGATGGTGGAGTTATGTGTGAGGCTAACGGAGACAGGCTGCTTTGGAGAAGCTGATAAAGATCTTATTACTGTCTTCTTAGCTACTTTTTGGTGCTGCATGTGGAACTTCAGAAATAAGAATATTTTTGAAAGTGATGTTAATTTTGATGATCAAGTGAAGTGGCTTGAGAAACTGGTGGAGGATTTTTCCCGAGAGGTGAATGATGGGGGTGACAGTGGGGTTAGACCTGCAGAAGTTGAGGTGTGGACTTCCCCCCCTGAGGGGTGGTTAAAGATAAATACAAATGCTTCTTTTAAGAATGGGAAGGCTGGAATTGCTTATTTTGTGAGAAATCATTGAGGAGATGTTGTGAAGGTGGCGTCAATGCTGGTTGACAGTGAATCAGCTTTTGAGGCCTAGTTAGCTGCGCTGGAATGGGCTTCGGAGGAGGCTTCTAGGATGAATTGGGTGAGATGTATTTGGTCGACTGATGCACAATTACTGATTAAGGAATTGGACTCTAAGGACCCTGCGGGTTGGAATTCTAGATACAAGATTTTAACTATTAAAAATAGAGCCTCGGGTTGGGAACCTGAGGATTAAATATTATAAGAAATAATAGAGATATGATAGAGAACTTTCTATCTCTTTTTTAGGGACTAATTAAATACTAGTGTAAATGTTTAGGTTCATTCACCTGAAAGATGTGCCAATAAAAACTTGGTGAATTCTTTCCAATAATTTCTATTACTCAAGGCTTGAAGTGAATACTAGTGTAAATGTTTAGGTTCATTCACCTGAAAGATGTGCCAATAAATCTTGGTGAATTCTTTCCAATAATTTCTATTACTCAAGGCTTGAAGTGATTGGTAGGTTAATTTCTTGTATTATGCTCTTTAACTTTTTAAACATAAGTTCATTAAAGAATATTATATCCTTTCCAAAGCAATGTGTCAAAATTGGAATTAGGAGTAAGTTTATGGTAAGAGCATACTAGGTCTTCTTTTCAAGGAATATGGAAGTATTCAATGAAATCCTATCTCAATTAATATGAATACACATACATATATATTTATATACAACAATGCTATTTTGGGTGATTTGGTCTATATTATAGTGGACATTTGGCCGCATTCAAGCGCATATAAGCGTTTATATGATGTGGTTGACATTCCTCATGATAGAAAAATTATATATATATATATATATGAGTATAGTTTGAACAACCATCACAGAAGAACACTAGATTTAGAATTGGTTTAGTTCAAATAAGCCTACATCCATTGTATCCCTTATTTGTAATATTTTTTGGACAAGCCCAATGAACTCTTAGGTGATGGTTGGTTGTAACAAAGAAATTGCAATAGGAATAAAATTAATATTTGAATGAAACCATTAAGAAATGTAATACATGAATTAATTGATTCCATCATCTAGTTGAGTCTTAGAAACATTATTTTAATTAAAAATTAAGACTACAACGGAATTTGATTGTTGATATTATACTTTTCTATACAGTACCATACATTATTTAGAACATAATTTGACAGCCTCCATGAGACAACAGTTAGTAATCTTTCTTTACAATGTTCTAATAAAAATTATTTGTTTCTTAAGAATTGCAGAGGGGAAGGGGGGGGGGGGAGGTGGTGTTGTCTAGTACAAATATTTGATAGAAAACTTGGTTAATTGTCAGTGGGGTTGTATCCTAGCTTTGCTATTGCTTTGTTTTTGCAATGGAGAAGGGTAGGCAGATTGACACGAGCAGCAACAATGGCAAACATTATGGTTGCAGCAGCGTTGATAAAGCCAACAGCTTTAGCGCTTTCATTGGTCTTAGTAAACTGAAAATTTTGCTAAGTGACCCTGATGCTGAAAGCTGTAAAGAGATCACCAAGTTACTGACAAATTTCTCCTATCAAGGTATCAGTGCACGCATTCATCTTCTTTTTCTTTCAGTTTAGCTTCCTTTGTTTCTTCTAGGTACAGTACTCGGCAACAGTGTTCTTAAAAATCAATTTCTCTAATGTTTTATGCAGGTGCATAATTTAAGTTATAAAGTCATTCTGCTTCTGGGGAGTAAGAGTTTGTAACCATAGTTTATCAGAGATTAGTATCTGGAAAAGTCTTTAACCCATCTTCTAATAAGATAATTTTAAAAGGTTTAGATCTGTGCTTTTTTTTTTTGGATTGGTGACTAGTTTCTAAATTTGCCTGGTTTCTCCCCGGCATTAGTTTGTTTTAGAAAATATAGCAGTTCTTTAAGAAGTAAATTTGTGAGTTTACTAGTTCAGAAGAAGAAACCTTATAAATGATTCAGAAGGCTGTTTAGTTTGTAGATTGGTTATGTTTGAAAGTTTGGTGCATTTGTGTATTCCCTAGTTGGGCTAAAGGTTTCCAACCTTATGGTTTCAAAAAGTCTATTAGAACTTTTAGGGATTTTAAGGTAAAGGTTGGTAATTTCCTCCGCATCATTACATAAAACCCTTTTATACTTCACATAGCTATGTTTTTATATACAACTAACTGAATATGAAACCTAATATTTCATCAACCAATTCATAGATTTTTTTTTCCTTTATTCTATGGATCTTGGAACCAATATGGGAAAAAGGAAAAGTTTCTATAAAAGTTTATAAAGATATTATTTTCTTTTCCTTTCTTTGAAGAAGCCAAACACCAATCATGGGGTTTAAGAAATCTTCACATTGGTAGAGTTCTCATCGACAAAACTACTTAAGGTTCTCACAGCTTCTGCAAATTTCATTCATATTATGACTATTGAAGCCTGTTTTGATGCAGTAATTTCAGTTAGCTCAGCTGCGGAGGTGATTGGTGCTCTGAATTCTGAAGGGCCATATATTGACCTCATACTCACTGTGGTTGACCTCCCTATAGACACAAGCATGAAGATGTTAAAATATATAATGCAGGATAAAGATTTCCATCACATTCTAGTAATCAGTAAGCTTGTTAATCTGTTCTTTTCAACCATCTATGTTGGTTCTTGGAAAAAACAAAGAAAATATATATATATTTTTTTTCCTTTTTCAATTTTTTTATAGTGATGGCAACTAAGGATGAATTCTTTCTTAGTATTCATAAATGCCTCAAACTTGGTGCAGCTGATTATCTGGTAAAGCCCTTATGCAAAAATGAGATCTTAGACTTGTGGAAGCACATGCTGATGCAGCGGGAAATGGTAGATTTTCCTTTTGCTCTACATTCATTTCAACTATCATCTCTTCTGCTAAGGAAAAACTTGATCTTGAGTCTACATGTCTGCGAATAGAAAACTGATGAAGAATGTTACTTTTTTGGTGCAAAATTTTCATCTATGAAGATTCTGGTTTGTATTCAAAATTTGAAGTCTAGTATGCTCTAGCTCATCAAACATTATTGTACCAAAATCATCATCTGGATGTTTCACCCATGAACCGATAAGCTAGCATTCTGTCAGATTCTCAATTTTGTTATTTTTTCTTAGAGACATGGACTTCCCCAGAAGAATATCGTTAACTATGGCTTTGGTCATCTAGTATCAAATGAAGCTAATGAACAGCAACTTGTTCTTAGAAGACCCAGATGACAAGCTTCTTCAGACTACAACTCACCACACAATTGTTTTGCCAAAAAATCAGTGAAAAATACCTGAATTTTTATGCAGACAGAGTTCGATATACTGTAAATTACAGTCAAATTATAAGCACTCAAGAAAGTTATGCATGCATTTGATATTATCAGACGTTTGACTTGCAAAAGGGGTCAGGGAAATATTGCTGAGGGAGGAAAAACTTAGTAGAAAAAGGTTATGTCAAAATGAAAATGTCAGAAAATATTTCAGATTTAGTATTCTTTCATTGTATGAAGTTTCTTTCTGAAACCTTGGCACTGTCATATTTCTATTTCATATGAGTCATTTATGCAGTAAACTTTAATTTCAGTGAACAATGTTAAGAGTTCATAATTGATCATTATTGGTTGGGACTTGTTAGCATGGCTATATATCAATTTTTCCATAAGGTTGGTAATAATTTTTAGCTATGTCGAAGAAATTTACCCTTTTCTCCGCTCTTTTTTTCTTTTTTTTTTTTTTGGAAAAATATAATTTGAAAAATATTACCATTAGTAATAGATCACTAGTTGAACCTTCATATTAGGTGACACTTTTAAATGATTATCATTATATCATTTATTTTTCTTTATTAAAATTTTAATATTAAAAAATAAAATAGAATTTAATACTCCAATTATAATTTGTCACATGAGATGATGCCTCACTAATAATCATAAATGGTGGTGACAAATTACAAAACTCATAACATTTTGTTTCTAAAGTTTGACTTCAGTTCAATCTACCCTTTTGAATTAAAAAAATATCATTTACATTTCCAATGGTTTCAAAAGATTTTTATCTACATGTCATATTGTTACATTCTTACCCATTTGAATTTAACATCATCATTCTCTATCATTTGCAACCTTATAACATACTCGGAAATTCAAGATGGATTGGTAAAAATTTTAACTTTTAACCAAGAAAATCAATGTTTGAGTATTTTCATCTTCTTGATTATATACTCAATTTGTTCTGCTCAACTAAGCATAATGACGAAATATAAACGGAGCACATTAATCAACGCTGGTGGATTCACCACTCGGATTTGCAGCGATTACACCAACTTTACTCTTTCAACATTTTTTCGTTTTATTCACTAAGAAAGAAAAAAAAAAAAAAAAAAAAAAAAAAAAAAAAACCTATAGGAGTATAATTGACTTACTCAAAATAATTAGAAAGATATAAAGGCAAATCCATATGGCTGGAGAGGATTTATCCCTTATCCTTTTCATATGTTTTTTCTTCCTCTTATCTTATGTTGTGAAAACAACATTAGTCAAATATAGAATGAGTAGTGTCCGGTGTCTCTGTTCTTCCTCGTAAAGGCTTTCCCACCCAAGATAAGCACAATACGGTAGGCAACCCATAAAACTCTTGACGTTCCTTAGCCAAAGAAGAAAACAATAACGTCTTCTTCTAGCCTAAAAATAGGAAATTAAGCTTATCAAGTGTATAAATATTTATTTTTTTAAGTTTAAATTAGAAATAAAATCACTATTCATTTCATTTGGGTAGATTATAATACATTTTTTTGGTCAAAACTAAATTCATTAAAACTAGGGTGGGCTATTTCATACAAATTTCTGAAATTGAAAGTATATTCTCAATGGATTTTACCACTACGTCAGACCTATAAAAACATTTTGATACATTGGTCATACTAATTTAATAATGAAATAGTAAATAATTGAAATTTTTTAGAGTATATTAATATATAGTTACTTTAAAACAAAAGACGTTGTTTATTCCCACTTATTATGTTACAATATTTATCTTAAATGAATGCTAAATTTAAAAAAAAAATTATAATTCAAAAAGAAGGTGCTATTTAAATGTTATAATCAAAAAAGATTTTATATTTCTAAAGGTTGTTTTGTAATTTGCAGATCTACATCGTTAGCCGAGAACTTAAGTTACGTGGAATTCGTTAAATTCCTTTGTCAATATTTAATTATATTCTCGAGTAAATTACACACATTTCTTTTTTAGTTTCAAGTATAATCAAATACATTTTTAATTCATTTAGCAAAAAAGAAAATACATTTTTAATTAGTTTTTTGAAAATTGCACACATATGTATACATATTTCAATTTTCTTTCCAAAAATCTCATTTTTTTTTAAAATGATTTAAATTTGTTAGTTTCAATTTCGAAGCAATTAACCAGCATAAATTTATTTATTAAAAACTTAAAATAAACTTTAAAATGCCACTTTTAACAAAATGATATTTAAATTTGTTTATTTGTATATGTTAATTTATGGCTAAATTATACAAAAGCTCATTGAATTTTTTTAATTTTATATTTTATATAGGGGTATTTTTTATCTAAAATTTTATATTAGGGATATTTTTGTCATTATGAAAAAAATCAAAACTTGTTGATCGCCAAATTTCAAAATTTGACTAAGAGAAGGGGAGTATGTGAAAGAAAATTGAAATTATATGGGAATTATATGCAATTTTGAAAAAACGGAGAGTATATATGAAAAAGCTTGAAACTAGAGAAGAAGTTTGTGCAATTTACCCTATATTCTCCTAATGAACCTAACAATTTCTATTAGTAAGTAAACAGAAGTTGGAAATCAATGCAGGCGAAAAATCTAACACACTACCATTCTCAAATTATTTCTTTTATTTCTTTTTTGTTGAATCAAACACACACCACCATTCATTTATCAATTCTACCTCCACAATATAAATTTCATTAAATTTAATTTTATCCAATATACAAATTAATAGATTATAATGACCTTCCTTTTAAGTTTGGTCCTCATATGAAAATCCAGCATACCACATGCATTTCAACCCTTCATCAATTCTACTACAAAGCATTTCTCTTTTCCATTACATTTAATTTTACAATATTGAAGTTAAAAAATTAATGACAGCTCCTTTAAGTTTGATCCAAATATGATAACTTCCCTTTTCCTTCCTTTTACAATATTGAATTTGAGTTACATCTGAATCCACGGCTTCATAGGTGTGAGTGTGAAAGCATATTAACTAAGCTAACATACTTGACTTTAAATTTTATTAATTTCAAGAGCAAAAAATAAAAGAAAATCTCCAAATTTCTCACTCTAGTGTCTCGAACCCTTGACTTTTTTGGTGTACGTAATTTACAAACAAACTAAATCAACTTCATTTGACTCACTTGATTTTTTTAATAATAATAATAATAAAATTACACATACGAGGGACATCCCAACTAGATTGGCAATTTCCAAAAGATATGCAATTAAAAAAAAATTAAGTCACAATACACGGAGGAAAAATAAACAGAAATAGTGAACCCTCTAATCGGCCTCGTTAAAACTATATAATGTAAAACTCAAATGAAAAAACTAATACATGAAAGAAGAATATTGGTACTAACTAAAACACCCCAAAAACAAAGGCAATTATAAATAGTGTCAGAAAATCCTAACATGACCAAGATATTATTACAAAAAAACTACAAAACAAAAAATATCTATCTCCCCACATGTCATCTCAATGAGCAGCATAACAAAAAAAAGGAAGATGAAACCACAAGTTATCATAAATAGCCTTAATACCGAATTTAGATGAAAGACGTCATATTCTCTTCTCAAAAAATACGTGAAACCTTAAAATGAATATAAAAAATGAAATGTAAAAAATTGAACCATCTAGCACGAAGTCACCAAGCGGCCTATTCTTGGGTCAACTCTGAAACAACCATCGAAGAAAAGTTGCATTCCAACCATATATCGTGTTAACCAATTCTTTGCCAGCTTAATAGCATGCATAGCGCATGCAATTCAGCCTCAAAAGTCATGGCTATGTCGATGTTAGTAGCAAAATAACCCTTGGCGAATCCACAACAAATTTTGAAAACTCCTATACCATCCGTAGGACTGGGCAGTCATTAGCAGCACCATCCGTGTTAACCTTGACTTATCCTCGTGGAAGATGACACCAAAAGACTTGAAAAATATGAAGAGCTTTCTAAACTTTGGGATTAACCCTAATACGTTTGAGGGTCTAGAGATTGGAGACTAGTTTGGCCATAGAAGAATAGAACCATTATGCAAATGATCACATCGTGAATAGCATGGCCAATAAATATAAGTGCTCGGGATAAAGGAAACAAACTTTTTAAAATTAGACATTGATTATGCCCATGCCAGATCACATTAAACCCAGTAACCGTAGTAGTATTGCCACAAACCAAAAATCTGAGAACTCAAATTCATTTTAATAGCAGCTAAATACAAAGTATAAGAAGAATCTGAAACATCAATAGGAACACTAAATTGAGAAGCAATAAAGTTCCAAATAGTCCTAGCATACACCCAATCCAAAAAAAGATAATTTATATTTTCACAAGCACCATAAGTTGTTAACCTTTCTATGGATGTTTCTAAATGTGCCTACAAAGTCTTTATATGCACTTTTTTTTTTTTATACCTATGCGCCCTAACTTTTGGAATGTGTGGCAATTTACTCTCTAACTTTTAAAATTGGCAGTCATGCCCCCCTATTAACTCTAAACGTTGCTCTAGTACATCTTACTATCATTAACTATTAAATAATGTCATTTTCTTTCTAACGTGCATTTCACATTCAACGCCAACATTGGTAGTTTTTGTCAATCTCACTCCATCAAACTCTTTTTTTTTTTATAAAGGGTTTGAAAAAATGAAGAAAAATCAAAAGGGGAAGAGCTAATAATTTTAGGGATTGAAAAATAAGAGGAAAATAGAAAAATCTTATCATGTAAAAATTATTTGAGTACTTTCTCTGTTAATAATAATTATAAAGAAAATATAGTACTAGATAGATAGTTAATACCTACTTGAATTAGATAAACAGTTAATACCTACATGAATCAGACTTTAGAATCGTTTTTACACGACAAGATTTTTAGATTTTCTCTCTAAAATTCTTTATTCTTCCCTTTTCTCATTTTCTCATTTTTTAAAACATTTTAGAGAGAGAAAAAGTCAGATGGAGTGAGAAAGAAAAAACAACTATTGTTGGCTTTGCATGTGAAATGCACGTTGGAGAAAAAATGATATTATTTAACAGTTAATAATGGTAAAATATACTTGTAACACGTCATAATTATGCCCTTTAAATCGAGCATGATTATAGTGGCTACCAATCATGTGCTTACAAAAAAATGCAGAAATTTTAAATTTTCCATTTACTAATAAATGAGTACAAAAACCAATTATAAATAGTAATTATTGTCTCTAATAAAATAAGAATAATAAATACTTAATAAAATTCAGCAACCGATGAAACTTAAAATTTGAATTCCTCAAGAAAATTAATAACCTCTTTGCGATACTTATTTAAAGCAAAAGAAAAACAAATTTATATATTTAACTAATTTTCAAAGTGCTGTCAGATTCTCTCAAGAATCCACAAAGTCATCATTTATTGTTACCTAAAAGAGTCAACATAAAAGAATGATATTACAAATAAACTCAATAATATTCAAGCAATAAAGAGTATACAAACATATGCCAATAGGCAAACATGTAAAGAACAATAGAAAATAAGCATATGAGGACGATAATATATAACAAGTCTCATTTTCAGTACATATGTTATAGTCAATCAAATAACTTGTATCATAAGATGCAATACACATACTTAACATTGAGCATGAAGAAACAAAAAGTTGGATTTTTTTTTTTTTTATAAACATATGTGAAACACTTTCTTATCATAACTTAACGCGCAATTTTTCTTATAATTTAGTGCAAGCACCATAGTCGTTTTTAACCAACTTAGACACGAGTTCTAAAACCTCTTGCCATATGCTCAATATCTTTATGATTCACATAATGTTCATATGTTCATATAAAATGTATGCTAAAGGCAATATAAAAGACAAAGAAGTCATTAGACATAAATTTCATATACACAATAATGTCAACATGCATACATTCCCTAACTAAACACCAAAATCCATAACATATTCAAATAGCAAAAGCTCACAAATTCTCCATATACCTTTCCAGAACTTCAATAAACTTACCATGTAGTCCACATACCAAATCTTCAATAAAAAAGGATTCAAAATCATACTCAACTCTTTTTGTCAAAACAATAGACAAAATCTAGAAATTATAGATAAGCTGTGAACCTGCATCTATTAATCAACAATTCCGAACAAGATACAAATGACCCAATCTTGAAATTTGAATACCATATAGTAGACAAAAAACACAACCAACATGCAAGTTTCATAATTTTTAGAGCTCAAAAAACCAAAACAAAAATACACAAAATCTGGTTTTAGCTCACATGCTAAAAATTCCAGTTGACTATAACAACTTTAAAAATCTATTAAAATTGAATACTAATCCAAATTAAGTGAAATAAAATTCTAATTTTTCCCTAATAGGTCCAGATACTTGAAAATCATATTGAAATATGAAACCTAAATTCATATAATAACATAGACAACACTTGATGCCCACCTTTCCACTATCACAGTTAACTTTGTAGGCAAAACAAAAAAATTTTAAAGTTCATAAATAAATAAATATATATTTCCAAAATTAATGATTTATGTATCAAAAACGAGTTGAAAGTCTAGTATTTAGAAAAATTTTATTTTACTAAAATGAATTTAAGAAATTTCAAAACTAATTAAAAAAATTGTGACAATGCATACGGGTCAGATTTGAAAAGTCATAACTAAATCTAAAACAATCATTTTGACCTTAATGGAAAAAGAGAATTTTCACCAAAGAGTCTAGTTTTAGAAAAAAATATAGTTTTATGAAAAATAAAGTTGAGGACACGGAAAACCAAGTCGAATGGCCTCTAATCAAAAGACAGTTGATAGATTTTTATACACAAATATTAATGTTTTGGATGAATTATTTATTTTCTTAATAGATCATAAAGTGAAAACCAACCACAGCAGTTAATGCTACATAATACAAATACAAACATACAAAAATCAATACTCTTTAGGACAAAAAAAATTACATGGAAGTTCATTTTGTAGCAACTAAAAAGCTTTCTTGAATTTTGATTCCATGAAAAATCCTTATAGAGCTTCAATTCTCTTTCTTCTGTTGCATTCCCTCAAGGAAAAACCGATCTCTCCTTTTTTTTTTCTCTCTCAAAAATTTCTATCATTTTCTCCTCTTCGTTGTAGAAACGAAGAACGTAAATAAGATAAAAACCCTAAAAAGTTTAAAAACACTGGATTTCCAACTCCTATTTTAATTACCCAATCCTAAATTGAATATAAATCATAATCCTAGCCTATTAGGGATTTATGAAATAAACTAATAAAACAATAAAAAAGATAAGCACAAACACATTTAAATCATCGTAATAAAATCAGAAAATACAATAATTAAACATAAAACATAAAAATCACTTTACTCCTACTAGTAATCTTTTAATAAGGGTAAAGAGATCTTTTTGTCTTAATGCAAAAAACATGTATTACAATATTAGAGTAACTTTTAGTTAATAAAAAGCATGACTGCTAATTTTTAAAATTAAAATGTAAATTATCATACAATCTAAAAATTAGGAGATATAAGCGTGAATAAGCTTTAAATTGAGAAGCAATAAAATTTCAAATAGCCCAAACATACATGCAATAAAAAAAATTATATTTTCACAAGCACAAAAGCCGTTAACTTTTCTATGGATGTTTCTAAATGTGCCTATAAAGTCTTTATGTGCACTATATTTTTTGTCACCTAATTTTTTTTAGTGCAGATTATAATAATTTTTAATTTAAAAAGATGTAATTTGAATCTATAATCTTAAATGTTTAGATTTGAAAGTTGTTGTAGCGATTTTTGGTGTTAGTCCTTGCTCCACAGATCGAATGCTCTGGATCTGCAAAATAGAGAAAGCAACCGATTAGAAGGGTGCCGACGGGGTGACCGGCGTTCCTTCTCCAATGCCTAAATTAGTGGTCTTCCTCATTATTAATTAAAAGTAGCTGAAAATGGAAGTGGGAGAGGGAGAATAAGGTTTTGGGTTGCTGTATATTTTTTCCAAGGAAGAAGAAGGTGAACAGTATATTTTTCTTTAATGGCTTAGTCAAAATAAGTCAAGATTGGTCTCCAAAAAGGTAGAAAATAGGGATGCACGAGAAAGAGAAAGGGAAAGAAAAATGAGGGGACAATTGCCTGCCAAACTTTGGGAGGCATGTAAAATCCAAATTCTATATTTTCGCCATCATTTTCCATATATACCTAGAACCAATGGCCCTAATTGATTGGAAATAAACCCTATTTAATTGATGGATGAAATGTAGCAGGTCAACTAATGATTTTGGGCTTTGTGTAATTAAATTATTTGAGCCACCATACTATTTAGGAATTTATTAGGCTTAACTCAACCAAATTAATTAGGCTTTTAAATGATGAAAATTCCCACAACAATAGCCCCCAGATTGATTTAATTCTTGAATATAATCAATTTTTGAATATTATAATATACCTGATGATATGTATTATTGACCAAAATGTTGGCGCGAATACCAAAATTTCAATTTCTAACGTCGCACAAGGTTTGGCTACTGGAGTATTTGGCATATGGTCGGAGTTGAGCCTTGATAAGGAAATGTTCAGCTCTTGGGAGGCTGAGCCCCTGGTCGAATCTAACCCAACTTAGGAAGTGGTAAGCTCGTGGGGCATTCAGCCTCCAGTTGAATCTGAGCACAGCTCAGGTAGCGCTCAACCCCTGGTCAAATCTGAGCCCAGCTCAATGAACACTCAGCTCCTGGTCGAATCTGAGCCGAGCTCAGGGAGCGTTCAGCTCCTAGTCGATTCTGAGTCCAGCTTAGGGAGCCCTCAGGTTAGGGCGCCAATATGTTGTGGTGACTTTTTGGCTTTTGATCGAGCTCTTCAAATCTACAAAACAAAGAGGAAAACCTGTCAAAGGGGTGCCGGCGTTCCTCCTCCGATGCCAAAGTCAGAAATATTTTCTATTCAAAATGGCTAAAATGATAATAGAAGAGGGAAAAAGGTGTTTTGGTTGCTTGGGAAAAAACCATGAGGAAGGTGATGAATAGTAGCCTTTTTAGCCTTTATGCTTAGTCAAAATTAGTCAAAGGTTGGGTTTTTTTAATGAAAGTTTTTGACTGTTTGAGAAAGAAAAGGGAAAAGGGAAAGAAATGAGGGGGTTGGCAGTAGCCCTTGGGGAATGTGCCAAAAGAAAAGTCCCTTATATTATTCCTTTTTTTTTTCTATTTATCCCTATCATCAATGGTCATGATTCATTGTGGGTAACCCCACTTGATGAATGAGTGACAAATGACATTACTTTATATTGTCTTGGGCTTTAAATATTTTGATTGCCTGGCGCATCACAATGTTTGCGAATTTAATTGCCTTGATAATAGATGAAAGAAAAAGGGCCCACATCTTAGCAAAAAATCCTATAACAATAGCCTCCAAATTGATATAATTATTGGATTAAATCGATTTATGAGATGATAAAATACATGTATGCTGGCCACAGACGTAAATGTCGAGGATTTGAAATTCAAATTTCAAACTCTTTTTTTCGATGGACGTGACATTAATGCGATGGGACGTGCATTAATTGCCCATTTTCCGACTGCACGTATTCTCTGTTTCCTTTCCCCCTATTTTTTTTTCTTTTCTTTCTTTTTCCCTGTGCCGACACATGTCCCTCTCTCCTTTTTTTTTTTTTTTTCTTGTCTTCTTTTATTTCTTCCTTTCCCTACGCTGAACACACATCCCTTTCTCCTTTTTTTTTTCTTTTTTTCTTTTCTTTCTTCCTTTTCCTACACCGACACACATCCCTCACTTTTTCTTTTAATTTCTTCTTTTCCTTTCCCTGCGCCGAACGCACATCCCTCACTTTTCCTCTTTTCTTTCTTCTCTTCTCTGCGCCGAACACATCTTCTTTTTTTACCGACTAGACGTGTACCTTACTTCCTTCACTTGCTTCCTTTTTTTTTTTTTTTTAGTTTTCATATCAAACCAAGTTTTAAAAATTAATACCAAAACTAAGCTTGAAGAATACTTTGAAACTAAGATCGAATTGAACATGTTTAAGTGTGCCCGGTGCCTCACTGCCCTTCTCTTTCTTATTTCTTTACTAGAAACTTGGCTATTTAGCTTAGGTTAGGGAGCTTTCAGTCTTGGGGTGCTCAGTCCCTGGTCAAATCTGAGCTCAGCTCAGGGACCATTCAGCTTTTTGTCGAATATGAGCTCAGCTTAAGGAGCGTTTAGCTCCTCAGGGAGCGTTCAGCTCATGGTTGAATTTTGAGCCCAGCTCAGGAAACGGTCAGCTCTTGGTCGAATCTGAGCCCAACTCTGGGAGTTTTAAGCTTTTGGTCTAATCTTAAGCACAGCTTAGGGAGCGTTCAGCTCCTGATTGAATATGAGCCTAGCTCAGAGAGCATTCAATATACTTATATTTTAATAGGTAAAAGTTTACACACTTTTTGTAAAAGGAAATTTCATTTCATTGATAAACATATAGTGCTTACAAACCAAAAGTTTTACATTAGTTACTGAAAGTAATTTACAAATGCTCTGCATTCCAACGGTGAGCGAGCATTTCTCTGTCTGCTCCTTCCAACTGATATGTCCCGGGTCGGAGTACTTTCTTCACTTAGTACAGGCCTTACCAAGTTGACCCCGTCACTCCAGCCCCATGCTCCTTCATGTTTAATGTAACCTTCCTCAAATCTAAGCCACCAGGCCGGAACATCTTTTGTTTGACCCTTGAATTGTAATATCTAGCTGATTGCTGCTGCTAGGCGGCTGCACGTATCTGTGCCAGATCCATTTTTTTCTCTATCATATCTAGGCTGAGTCGCATTTGTCCTTCGTTCTCTTCTGCTTGAAAATGTTCAGTTAGGAAGCTGGGCATCCTTATTTCCACTAGAATGACCGCTTCAGCCCCAAAAGCTAGGGAGAAAGGCGTCTCCCCCATTCCAGTCCTTGGAGTCGTCTGGTAAGCCTAAAAGACTTCAGGGAGCTTCTCAACCCAAGCTCCATTATACTTGTTCAACCTGGTCTTCATATTGTGCTTGATGATTTTGTTAGCAGCTTTAACTTGGTCATTAGCTTGTGGATGAAAAGGGGAAGATAATGCAGCTTTGATTCCTAAACTTGAACACATATCCATGTAATTCTTGTTATCAAAATGTCTTCCATTGTCCGACACAATAGTGTGAGATACTCCAAATCGACAAATAATCAATTTCCAAATAAAATTCAAAGTTTTAGTTTCAGTGATCGTCAATAAAGGTTCAGCTTCTACCAACTTGGTAAATAATTGATGGTCACTATCGCATATTTCATATGGCCTCGTCTCATTGGAAGTGGACCAATAAGGTTGACTCCCCATTGGGTGAATGACCACGTGCTCACAACGGAAGTGAGCTGCTCTGGTGGTTTTTTTTGCACATTCGCAAACCTCTAGGAAAGGTCGCATCTTCTCACAAACATTTTTGCATCTCCTTCCATAGTCGGCCAAAAGTAACCTTGGCAGATTATTTTATGTGCCAGCGAACGACTTCCCACATGATTTCCACAAACTCCTTCATGGATTTCCCTTAGGACATAATCTGCCTCATCTTCTTTCAGGCATCTCAAATAAGGTAATGAGAAGCCTCTCTTTTACAGTACTTTGTCAATCATGGAGTAGTATGGTGCCTTGTACTTCAACCTCTAGCTTTTAACTTGTCTTCAGATAAGGTGCTGTCTGTCAAAAATTTGATGATAGGTCTCTAGCCTGGCCTTTCTTCAATTGGATTTACTTATTTCTTATTTTCTGAAATGCTGGGTTATTTCAAGGTCTCCACGGGTATCGTGTGTACAAGCTCCGACTCAATAACTGATGCTAATTTAGTGAGTGAATCGGCATTCAAGTTTTCAACTCTAGGTATTTGGGTGATGTGGTGTTCTTCAAAATCCTTTAATAGCCCCATGACCACCTCTAGATAGCTAATCATACTCGCCCCTTTTGCCTGATATTCTGAATTGATATGCTTCACCACCAGTTTAGAATCGCTATAGATGTACAACTTCTTAGCCCCCATTGACCTTGCCATCTTGAACCCTGCAATTAATGCTTCATTATTTGATGCCTTAAATCCGAGTTTGAGTGCATACTCAAGCTTGACATGATCGGGTGCCGGCGTGGTCAAGATGAATCATGCTCCGCTTCCTTGCTCTTTGGATGATCCGTTTGCATGTAATGTCTAGAATGATATCGGTTCAGCACTATTTGTTTTGCTACTGATAATTGGGATGATGATCTCTCCTTCCTCCGAGACTGTGAACTCGGCAATAAAATCAGCTATTGCCTGAGCTTTTATTGTTGTGCGTGGTCTATACAATATCATTATTAATTTCTATAATATAAATAATAAAATCATTATTTTCTATAATAATATGAAATCCCAATCCCTATGCCTAATGTATATTGGGGGGAAAGAATAAGAAGGAAGAAGCCATTATAACCATGGATCAAAAAATCAAAAATTTCGGCGAAATTTCGCCGAAATTTTGTTTTTTGAAGGAAACCGATATTAATTTTCATCCAAAAAAAAACAGTCAAAATTTCCGTAATTTCCGTCGAAATTTCCGATATTTCTCCGATATTTCCGCGATATTTCCGTCGAAATTTCCATGATAATTGCTTCACAAACCGGTCAAAATTTCCATAATTTCCGTCGATATTTCTGATATTTCCGTCGAAATTTCCATGGTATTTGCTTCACAAACTGATCAAAATTTCCATAATTTCCATGGAAATATCCGTGGAAATTTTCAAAATATCTGTGGAAATTTTTTCCATAAAAATTTAGATTGTTTAAATTTTAAAATATGATATATTTATTTAAATATTTGAGTATTTTTTAAATTATAATTATTTATTGATGATATATTTTAAGTTAAGAATTAAACTAATGTAGAATATGTAATAATTACAATTTTGAATAAAAAAATAGCATTCAACCATACCAAATAATAAAAAACCGGCCATAATTTTTCCAAATTAAGAATTCAAATAAATTTTCATGATTGCATATTCTTTAGTTGAAGACTAAGTCATGCATACATATTCCTTCACGTGAACAAATGATGAAAAAAAGAAAATATGACTCATGCATACATATTCCTTCTTCCTTCACGTGAACAACTAATGAAAAAAAGAAAATATTCTTTAGTTATATGACTCATGCATACATATTTCTTCTTCCTTCACGTGAACACCTGATGAAAAAAAGAAAATATTCTTTAGTTATATGACTCATGCATACATTATACATATTCCTTTCACGTGAACAAATGATGAAAAAAAAAACAATATTCAGACTAAGTCATGCTGCATGACTTCACGTGAACAAATGATGAAAAAAAAACATGTTTTATTACATATTTCAAATTTCCAATGATATTTTTTTGTTTGGTAGTTTATCTACATTTCATTTTTCATTTTGTTCCGTTGCAAACTTTCTTTATATATAATGTATATACATATGTATTTGTAAACACTTGGCTTCTCATTTCTATCTTCTTATTTCACTGCTTATTTTTTTAAATTCCATATTATTGTTTTCGTGGTTTTGCTTATATTTTGACGTTGATTTGCTGTGCGATATTTTTATCATTGTCTACTGCCAACAAATTGGTATGTGTTTGATTTCTTTTAAGTTAATGTATAGCCTAGCATGTTTATTAGAAGTGATTACATATATATATATATATATATATATATATGTATATATAGAGTCCCAATCACTTCTAGTCAACAATAAGTAAAATTTTATTTGAGAAAAAAAAATAGTACAAAACTAATAAACGTTGAACTAGATTTCTAGTTTTCATGCTTTAAAATGGTGCAATTATTGATAAAGTCATCTTGATGAGAATCTGAATTATGTTTTCTAGCAAAATGAATTAATATATATATATATGATAAGAAGTTTTGACTAATCAGTGTAATTACAATTTATGAAATTCAATTTGTCAATTTACATACTAACTAATACTATTTTATTGCTACATGAAATGTCATAAGTTAATGGCTAGTGGAGGAAGCAGACGTGATCCTGCTTGGGAGCATGGCATTCCAATTGATGGCAACAAAAATGGAACAATATGCAAATACTGTGGACATGTGATGAAAAGTGGTGGAGTAACACGCCTTAAATACCATATTAGTGGTATGGATCCCTCACACAATGTACAACGTTGTGGAAATGTGCCTCCTGAAGTAAAAAGTTACATAGCGGGGTTACTAAAAGGAAAACAAGAACGCAAGACCAAAAAATTAAATCGAATGGAGGAGATTCGTGCAGAAATACGAGGCCAACTTGGTACTGAAGCAACTGACGTAGACGAAGAATGGATCCCTCACACAATGTACAACGTTGTGGAAATGTGCCTCCTAAAGTAAAAAGTTACATAGCGGGGTTACTAAAAGGAAAACAAGAACGCAAGACCAAAAAATTAAATCGAATGGAGGAGATTCGTGCAGAATTACGAGGCCAACTTGGTACTGAAGCAACTGACGTAGACGTAGTGGTGATTCTTTTGGAAACCTTATGAGACAGCCAACTAGAACTCCTAGTGCTTCGGCCCCTTCCAAAAGTACAGGTTCAGAATTTCCAACTATCGATAGCGACTCTGACTCAAGTGGCGATATCAATAGATGCACTGGTGAAGTTAGAAGTGGTTACGAAAGAGACTCACCAATTCAACAGAGATTGAGTCCATTCACTGGTGAAGAAGATTACACTCATGCAACTCAAGATGAAGATCATGGAAGTAGAGAAGGTGTACCAGGAATTGGTGTTATAGGAAAAAATTATATGCGCAGAGAAAGGGGTAAAATGGGAATATCACAACAAGAAGAGGAATCTTTTTTTACAAATTTTGGATCAATGATGATTGAAAGTGACTATAACCCTTATTTCATGGATGGTTATGGAATGTCATCAAGTAATAACTCATGGATACATTATCAAACTCAACCATCAGGGGCTAGTAGTTATGAACAAAGCCAATCAACGTCATATTCATATCATGACTATCAGCAAAGATAATCACATGAAATATTAGATCCATATGGTTGGCATTTTAACAATTACATGCAAAATTATCAAGGAGATATGTCTTTTGATCAATATTTCTCTCAATACACAACTAGAAATGAATATGAGGAAGAGAGTGAAAATTTTCAACCACCAAAAAATTCTATGTGGTATTGACTTATATTTAAGTAATCATGTATTTGTATTATTATTCTGATTAATGAATAATTCATTACTTAATTAATAATATTTTTGTTTCTATCAGCGAGTACTATAAATCTCTTAATTATGATAAATATGATTTCCACTCAAAAATTTTTCAATTTTTATAGTTAAATTGATAAAATATCTAATAAATAAGCATATCCTGAAGTTTCATAAAAAATTTCCATATTTTTTTATAAATTTCCATCATTTTTTTCATTTTTTTATCAATATCGATATTTTGTCGATATTTTCATTGATAATTCCGTATTTTGAACCTTCGATATTTCCGTCGATACCGATATTTTCATCTTTAATAACAAATAATATTTTTTAGATTGAAACCGCAAATAAAAAATTACAGTACAGAAATTTCACCTTTGACATGGATAAAGTGGTAATTCTATTTTATTTTATTTATTATTTATTTGAACCGTTTATCTGTGTTTTATAAAGATTAGACAAGGAACGAGAGAGAGAGAGAGATAAGAGTTTAGTTGAGGGGAACCAACGATGGGTTCCTCTTCTGTCTCGTGTCTCTCCCGTCCTTTTTTGCAGTTTTCGTCCATCAATAATTTCATACTCCCTGGAAAACCCTGCAGCCCACCAAAATTTTTTCACTCTAAGACCAAGAAAACACTAACACTTTCTTCTACTTCTTCTTCTCATGGAGTTATTACCAAGTCTGTCCCGTTGGTTGCTTCCATAGCCATTCTTCTATGGTCAAATTCAGGTACCCCATATAGCATTCAAAATAGCTCTGATTCATGCTGTGTTTTCTTATATTTTCTCTTTAAAATCCAACACAATTCTATTTATACATATGTATATATATATATATATTATAGAGAAAAACCAGAAATCTAAAGCGTAAATAAACTGAAACTGAGAGATGAAAGAAGGGCATTTGTGCTTTTGCTAGTAATCTATTTTTGCCTTATTAGGTTGTCTTTCTTTTTTCTTTTTAATCAAAATCCAAGCTTTCAAATTCTCAAAGTAAAGAGAGAATCCTTTTGGGTCCTGAACACCTCCACCAAGACTAAGCTAAAATAATATTAGTGAAAATAAAATAAATAAATAACGAATAATTCATTCCATTTTGTCTATTTAGAAACTTATGCTTACAATCAGACCAACTTGCTTGAAACACTGAGGATGGGTCAAGATAACTTTATTGGACCCGCTATTTTCATGTTAGATTTTAGATAACATTGGGAACTTTCCTTTTCCTTTCACTTTTAGTCACATGTGCTATATAGGCCGTGAATTCCTTATGCAATGAATTTTCATTTTTTTTCCTTGAACATTTTGTATCGTAATAAATACCATTTATTGGATTTTATGAATGTCAAATACTATTTTCCATGGTTTTGTTCTTAATTGATCCAAGTTTGCTCGAATTTTCTGCTTTAGTTATTTAGTGAATACTATGATGGGCTTGGTTAACTCATTATGCTAAATTGCTAATCTTTCATTTGCTTATATTGGAAAAATAAATATTTGGAGACCTTGTGCAGTATCAAAATACAAGTAAAGATTTGTTGATGGTGTGAGCTTTTTGGTTTTTTCAGCTAATGCTGGATTTCTGTCTGGATCCTCTGGGATCGAATCAGTTCCTGGCCCTCAGTTACCTCAAGTTGACTTTCTTAATCGTCTCAACGGTTTGATCTTCATTCCTTATTGATCTTTCATTTTCTTAAATGAGTATGAAGAGCAAAAAGATGGGGGGAAAGTCAGTTTATGCTTGTTGTGGTAAAAAGAAAATTTGTGTTTATAGTTTGTTTCATTTGCAGAAGAAAACCAGAAAAAGTATGCTGAAAATGATGCAAGATTTAAATCTTCTCCGCTACTGAAGGAGCTACTTGAGCGTTCCAAGTTGAACAAAGAAAAGTGAGTCATTGGCTTTGCATACTAATTGTTTGCGTTCGGACAAGTGCAAAACAACGTTAATGGGATAAAAACAATAATACTGAACTCTGCTTATATTAGCTTGTACCTTCTGCTGCATAGTATGCCATAAAAATCATGTACAAGCATTCATAGATCAAATAGATTTAGTGTCAAAATACTGCCCACCTATCTAATATTTCTCAATATATTACTTGAATAGTAGTGTTGGAATTTTTTAAAAATCTGTGGTTGGATCTATGTTTCCAGGTTTACTTTGTATGAAATCTTACATCTGTAATGATATGTGATGGAAATCTCAGGAATCGTCAACAAATTGAAGACAAGTATTGCATACGTGGTGCAGAATGGGGAGTTGGAGATTGCTCTGCGGATGCGATGTCACCAGACGATAGAGACAAATTTATTTCAATGTTGAAGCAGAAAGCGGGTATAAGTGATTGAAGAATCCTTGGCTGGTGCTTTCTTAGATCTGCAGCACCATGAATATCCAAATTTGTAAAACGAAAACTCATTTTGTGTATATAAACATGACTTAGACGAGCATATAGCTAGTTTGTCAAAACCATTGATTGTATTCAATAAGAGTTTCGTGTCGAGGAAACTTGACAACTTTGCTGAAAATTGGGAAGCTAACTAAAAGGGTATATATAAATCTTTTTTCATGTTAGTGTTCATGACCATGATCTTCTGGAATAGTTTTTTTTGCATAAAATTTCGTATTCTGATTCAGCAGTTTAAGAAAGTAAAACCCATATGAAGAGTAAGATTTTGTCACATTTGCTGCTAAGTCTTGCTGATAAGCTCTCTGTAAAGATTTATACTAGAGAAATTGGAATGAGTTTCTTTAATCAAATTGTTGTGTTCAACATAAAGCACAGAACCTGCACATCGAGGAGAAAAACGAAAAAATAAAATTGATAGTGTAAAAAAGCAAACTGGAGATCTAAGAAGCATTTTAAATAGGAAAATGAAGTCCTTTTGGACTCAGCGAGTAAACCAAAAAGTTTATGACAACCAAACGCTGCAAAACAGATAAAAACACTTTTTATTATGTTTTGACAAAAATAATTCTAAATGTGCTTATCACTGTAACAAATAATAAAACTCTTTTCTGAAAAGATGATATATTTTTGAAGAATCACTAAATTGGTAATCTTTTAGAAGTTGAAAAAAGATTTCATAAGGTTTGCCAATATAAAAAATACTTATTTTATTTAAAAATAATTTTTAGACAGTTTAAAATCACTTTCAAACGGAAACGGCACAATGTCTTTCTTTGCCACTGCTGGAGTGAAGATAAAAGCAAAATTCTTTTTTAAATTTATCGAGAAAATAAATCATTGAACAGAAATAGAATGCTTTATTATACGTAAATTACCAAAAAGCCATTCGGAGAAACAGATGTCAAGTCTTATATAATAACTGTTATCACAATGATGGTTGAGAAATAAATCAATTTTTAGGATCTTAAACGAAATTTAGAGAAACATAGAGGGTTGGTTCTCAAATTTAAAGAGTCAATCAACACTAAAAGACAAATTAAAAATGGAAATTATAAATAAAAAATATTAATATATTTGTTGTTGTAAGTTAATTCTGGCAAATTGGGCTTGCAAAGCTCACCGACTCATAAAAAATATAGTTGGAATTTCTCTCGGCAACGAAACTTGGGAAAAAAAAAATAAAAAAAGATAAGAAAAGATGATAAACGGACTCAAATCACAGGTACTTTCCTTCTCTTCCCATCGAATTCTAGGGTTTTTTTTTTTTTTTTTTTTTTTTTTTTTTTTTTTTTTTTTTTNTTTTTTTTTTTTTGAGTTTTCAATTGTTGTTTTCATGTTTTGGTTTTCAATTTCTGGTAAACTTTCCAGGCTATGGTTGGACACGCAATCTTCTGGTTGCCTAGAAGCAAAACGAAATTATCTATGGGGAAAATGAAAATGAAGCAGTAAATTCAACTTTATTAGCGAAATTGACCCCATTAGGCTGTTTTAGTTGTGGGATATTTTCTTAATTTATTTAGTTTTCATGTAAAATTCAAATTTTGAATTTTCTTTTTTCTTCTGCTGCCGAACGGAAGTGGATCGAAAATGGGCTAACCTTATTAGTTTCTCTGGGTTTTTTTCCCTGTATTTTACGTTTTGGAAATGTGAATGTGAATGTGAATTTGAATTTGAAATTTTATGTTGCTTAATAGACTAATTGGTCCTATGCTACGTACAAATCTTTTTTTATCAATTCAAGTCATGTAAACTGTGCTGTGTATTAGGATCTTGTTTGCACTGAAAAAGTTATTTGGATAATTTGGTATATCAAATTGGGTCTCTTTGTTTGTTTTCAGGGTTTCTGTAATTAGTCTCCTTATGCAAGTGTCGGAATTGTATGGTCATTGAAGCTTTAGTTTGGAAGGAATTGGTTTATGGCAGTGTTTTTGACTAGAGAAGTGAGCTTGATTGAGTACCACGAAAATGTATAGGACTGTGGCTACAGCTGCAACCTCGACCCGAGGTGGATCACCAACTGATAATGGGGATTATGTTGTCAGTTTGGATCAGGTTCCACGTTGGAGTGATGCAGAGTACAGGGCTTCTTTGGAATATGAGAATGAAGATCCGTCATTTTCTAATTCCTACTTCCCGGATCCTTTGACTTCTCCTCCTGGGGAAGACAGCAACAGCAATGGTAATGTATCGAGGTTTCCAGTTGATCATGAAATTAACTTGAAGATATATCTTTGGAGGGGCAACCCATGGAATCTCGAAGTGGATGCTGTTGTAAATTCTACAAATGAGGTGAGCATTTGATAATGATGTATAATAACATCTCTTATGAAACAATTGGAATTTTTTTGTAGGAAGTGGAAAATTTTCAATTGTTATAGTTGCTGGACTTTGACATTTAGATTCTTTTCTTTTTGTTTTTTTTTTTTTTGTTTTTTTGTTTTTCTCCTCTTGTTATTCATTTTGATAGCCAGAATTGGTTAAAAGAGTTTTAAAAGCTGGACCTGTTGGACTTAATTGGGTATATTCGACATGCAAAAACAGTTGTGATTTTCTTTTTTTCTCCTTTTGTTTTTAACGTTTTTGAAATGCCAATATAATGTGCTAGTCGTTATCAGGTTCAGTTTCTGCAGGCTTACATGTGTGTGAATGATTTTCTTAACTGAAGTACTTCAATATTGAACTTGAACATGTACTTGAATCTTGCCTACACCTGATGTTAAGAACTTGTGTAAAATTCTTCCTTTTTACTGTTATTGAACTGAAATTGCAGATTAAAATAGTGTTATTGGTAATTGTGTTGAGAAACTTAAATCTCTAGTCTTGGTTCTGAATAATTAGGTTTGAGGATTCTTGTAGAGCTCTTTAGACAACGAGTGATAGGAAAGCTTGTTGACTTACTAGTAAATCATAAAGCAGCACTGACAGACAATTCTCCTGAACTATTTTACATCTTTCTTGATTTTTCTGTGCTTGCAAGGAGATCCTACCTTGGAACTCCACGTCTTCACCTGATAAATAATTAATAAATTTTGTAAATCTCAAGGCAAGGAGGTTGCCTTCTGTAAAATAATAGCTTTAAGAATGCAGGATTGCCTCGCTACTCAATATTACATTTCTTAGGCTAATAATTATTGTTTTTCTGACATGTTTTTTAATTGGATGGTTAATAGAATTTGGATGAAGCACACAGTAGTCTTGGTTTGCATGCTGCAGCTGGACCTGGTCTTGCAGAAGAATGTGCAACACTGGTACAGTACCCTTTAATTTTATTTTTAGCCACTATTTATGTTTTATTTTTTCTCTTCTTTGTCTTTATGCGGTTAGAATCTAATGCTATTGTGAGACATTCATGATGATAGTTTTGACAATTTGAAATCTCACGATGTGAATATGGCTGTAAGAAGTGGAGCTATTAATTAAAAGTCTAACATGGTTCATTTACATAAATTATGTAACATCGTGTTGACAATTTTCATGTATGTTTTTGACAGGGCGGATGTCGAACAGGAATGGCAAAAGTTACTAATGCATATGACCTTCCTGCTAGGTGTGTGCTGATGCTCTTTTTACTTTCATGTTGATAAGAAACCAGAAATCTGGCCAGTTTCAACATCTAGTGTTGTCTTCCACAGCATGTTGTACTGAATATTTGGGGTTTGCATGGTTATGTTGCATAACAAGCTCTCCATCAGTCTAGTTATAGTATCAAGTGTACATTTCACATGTGTATTTTAGCATCCTTGGTTTTTGATCTTTTATTAGAAGTTTTTTATGTTGCATTGATGTAATTTTTTTATTTAATTATTTTTTTTAAACATTCACAGTTGCATTCTATATTCTTTACCATATAATTTCCATTTTCCTATGTATCTTTTTCAGGAGGGTTATTCATACTGTCGGTCCCAAATATGCAGTAAAGTACCATACCGCTGCAGAGAATGCTCTTAGTCATTGCTACCGATCTTGCCTTGAACTTCTCATAGAAAATGGGCTACGAAGGTGTCATTGCAGCTAATGCTACATTAATTTCTTTTCTGTAAACTTAACACTTTTTGATCTTGTAGAAGTTTGGAACTTACTTTTCTCTGACATGTATGAATGCAGCATTGCAATGGGCTGCATATATACAGAGAATAAAAACTATCCTCGTGAACCAGCTGCTCATGTTGCTATAAGTGAGTTACTTTCTACATGTTAACAGCTGTTCAATGAGTTGCTAGAGTAGTTTTGGCATGATTGGGACTTCAAAATATTGAAACAACCCCCCATACAATTTTATGCAAAAAGTTATGTACAATTTCATTAAGGAAATATTAGCTCCACTATGATGACTTTCTAACTTGAACTGCTGTACCAAATATGATGGAGTCATATTTGGGGGCCCAAAAAAAGACTTTTATCGAATAACATACATATGTAGCTACCTGTTTGTATGAGTACTAAAGCACTCAATGATGCAAGAGTAGTAAAGCACTCAATGATGCAATTACCAATAAGTACAGAGGGAATGTTGTACTTGTTTGTGAATAATAATGTTGATAAAAATTTTGCAATTTTTTTTGCTTCTTAATTCTCTTGTCCATCTCATGTTTCCTTTTGCTCAGGGACTGTACGGCGGTTTCTTGAGAAGCAGAAAGATAGTATAACAGCTGTAGTCTTTTGTACTACTACATCACCTGATACGGAGATATATAAAAGGTTTCTGAATGTAGAAATTCTTTTATTCGAACATGCAGATACGAAGTGAAATATCTTATAATAGGATTATTAGTTATTACTGTTTTCACAATTTTCTATGTAGATTGCTTCCACTTTATTTTCCTCGAGACAAACATGAGGAGGAGGTTGCCATATCAAAACTGCCTGCAGATGTAGGAGATGAAAATGGTGAGACAATTATAGATGAACGTAAAATCAGAATAAAGCCTCTGCCAAAAAAGACCATCCCTAAGCCTCCTCAAGCTCCAGTTGATCTACCTATCAGTGATGTGGGCTTGGCACGAAGGTCAGTGTGATTTAAATAATGATTTTAATATCTCGTAATTGTCATTTCTTTTCTTAGACTTTTAGTCACTAGTAACAAGATTAGAATTGCATGTTCAATATGAAGATATGTTTGTGTATATCATAATGACACTAATTTTTGTGGTTTGCTACATCCTTTCATTATATGTTTCTGATTTTTTAATTGAGATTTTGCTACTGGCTATTAACAATTCAGATTTTGTAGAAGCATTTTTTACTATGTTTTGAACACGTTAACAATTAGAAATATTCCTTAGTTTTTACATTGTATCTATTGTTTTGTATACCTCACCTGTGTAGAAAATTTAAGGTGATTTGAACTTTCAAAAGAAATTCTAGAACTGTTGATTGTTATCACAAATCATGTTGTCCCCCTTTGGTAAATCAGTGTTGGTTGTGGTTTTAGCTTCATATTGTTATATACCACAACCATATATAGGATAAACCTTTTCCAGCTTTGTAGTTAAATCCATATTTAGAACTTATTAGTAATTGATTATGCTTAGATTACTTCTTAATTAGAATCTAGAAGTTCTTTACATTTGAAGCTATTGCTTTTATAAGAAAGGAATTTTAATGATTCTTCATTTTTTTTTTATATCCATAATTGATGTGCTCTCCTATGTTTTGACCTTAGAAATGATTCCATTTTTATAGGAATTCATCGTACTTGGATTCATATCTAGATCCTGCCTTCATGTCCTTAATAAAAGATCCAGATGAGAGACGCAAGGAACAATGGGAGAAAACGGCTCAAGCACAAGGTGGATGGAATTGTGCAAAATTGCTTGGGTTTGGTGACCTTGGTGGACCTCCATTGTCTGCTGCTGAAGAGTATTCACTTCATTCAAGATACCTTGCAAAGGCAAACTCTCTTAATCTTTCTGAAATTGCAGAGATGAAAATTGTGTAAGTTCTCATCCATGTTTTCTTCTATCTGACATGCCAACTTTAGGTTTCTGTTGTTTTGCCATTCCATAATATGAATTCTCCATGTTAAAGTTATAAATAGTTATATTAGTGGCAAATGGGGTCCTCAGGTTGTAATTTTAGTGACCTGTACAAGTATAACTAAATCTAATAAATATAGTGCACTCTTCTTGCTGTAAATTCCTCTTGGGATTTGATTTAAAACCTATCATTCCAACTTAGTAAGAAAGAAGGTAAGTTTGTCACTTAAACTGATACGATGTTAATATTAGGTGAATATAGTTGAACCTGTAAATAATTATGCGATTAACCTCCACTAAAAGATTTATAATTTGTAATAAGGCATTATTTGGCACAAATATATGCAGAGTTGTTTATTTAAAATCCTTCCCATGGGCAAAAACAAATGACCATGGAATGTTTTTGTTCTTTTGGCACTGTATTACACTGCATGTGTTTGGACAGATAACCTTCTGTTGCAATTATTATTTAATCAATACATCTTTCTTCTCAATTTCAGTTATCGTGGTGGAGTTGACAGTGAGGGCCGCCCTGTTATGGTTGTTGTGGGGGCACATTTTCTGCTAAGATGTCTTGATCTGGAGCGATTTGTGCTGTATGTTGTTAAGGTAATCAAATATTTAGATCTTGCTGTTTGGTCAGTGTTGCAGATTTGAACTTGCTGATTGCAATTGTTGGTTAACAATCTGTTGGTTAACAATCTTGTTGGTTAACAATCCTTTCTGCTGGAGGCTAAACAATCTTCTCTTTCAGAGTTGTCCTTTTCATAGTCATGAGATAATCTTCTGGATTTTTGTACTTTATTTGTTTGTTGCTGTTCAAGATGTAATAACTATCTTGATTACTGATTTTTGTACTCTTATTTACTTATTGCTTTTGAAGATGTAATAAATATCTTGATTACTGATTTCAGGAATTTGAGCCCTTGATACAGAAGCCTTATACTATTGTATACTTCCATTCTGCAGCATCTTTACAGCTGTAAGTAATTTGTGATTGACTTTCAGAAATGGATAACTTGAAACCCTCACTGCATATTGTAGCCAACTTGTTTGCCAGGAGTTGTTCATGTTGACTAAGAATTCTCAGGAATTAGGGGATATCTCTTAAAACATTCCTAGTACTGCTAAATTGTGACTAGATGATTTTTCGCACAGAACTCAGTAGTTTGTAAAAGAAAAAATAACTACCAGTCAAGCTTGCCAAACAGCATTGTTCTTTTTGAGTCTTATGAGAAGCAGGATGTCTACCACTTTCCTCCCCATTGAGGCATACAGCCAAATTGGTGTATTATTGTGATCTCTCTAGAGCTAGGACACATGCAAAGCAAACAAGTACTATTTGGAGTATAAGATAAGAATTTGAAACTTTTTCATTAAAATTATAGAAATAATTCAATAAAAATAATTGGAGTTTCAAGTTCTAGTATTCCCTACTAATAAAAGTGAAAGATTGTACCTGCGTAGGTCTTTTTGTGTGTGGAATGCTTTTGAAAGTAATCCTTTTTTGCTCACTTTGTTCCACAATACCTGTTTCTGGAGCAGTCAGCCAGACCTTGGATGGATGAGAAGATTACAACAAATACTTGGTCGGAAACATCAACGAAATTTGCATGTATGCACTGAAGTGTTTCCATCTTGTTAATCATCAATAACATACCTGTAATCATGCCTCTGATATTTATGTCCTTTTATGTAGGCCATTTATGTCCTCCACCCAACTTTTGGACTGAAGGCTGCTGTATTTGCTCTGCAATTGTTTGTGGACAGTGTGGTATGTTAAAACTTTTTAGTGGTGGATTTGTCACTGATAAAAGATCTACTGTTTTGACTATTTTGGACTCTTAAATTCTAGGCATGGAAAAAGGTTGTATATGTAGATAGACTACTGCAGCTTTTCAGATATGTTCCCCGTGAGCAGTTGACCATTCCTGACTTTGTGTTTCAGTTGAGTTTGCTTATCCTTTTCATTTTTGAATTTGTTCCTGTTCTTGGCTAATTGATGTTTAAGCAAATCACTTGTGAAAAAGTGTTGAGCTGGAGAAATTTGATACACGTTTGCCACATCAGGACAGTTCTATTTGTTTGTACATAACCAGATCTTTTAATCTTATATGCTAATTGATCCATGATGTATCGCAGGCACGATTTGGAAGTGAATGGAGGGAAGGGTCTGATTGTGGACCCCAGAACAAAATATGTATATCATCGACCATAGCAGCAGCAGAAACACCATATTACCTGTGCTGATTAAGCAGACTCTCTATGGATTCTGATTGCTTCGTTATTTTCTTTTTGTCTTTCTTGTAGTTGTATAACATTCTAGGTTCTGTTTGTTTTCATATAGAATTTGATACTTTGTTAGTCTTGATTTTATTTCTCAAGCAATAATTTATTTGTGTCTGAAAGTGCATATGATTGTATTATTATGTTGGACGATATCTCAATAAAAAGAAGAAACCAAGGTGGTTTTGAGCCTTTGTTTTGCTGCCTCATGAATTTTCTCCCCCACTATTTTTGGTTGGTTGAGTTTCTAAATTCTAATGCAGTCAACTCTAGTTCCAATAAATAATTGTGTCCACTGGCAAAATCAAAAGAATTGGGCTTTTTAGGTTGTTATTTATGCAGTTTTATTTACTCTATTTATTTTTAATTTTCTTTTTTACATTTGATAATGTTTAGTTTAAAATTGCTTAAAATATTTACATGTTTATATAATAATTTAAGAAAAATAAGTGTAAACATTAAATTTATGTTCATTGTTGTTATTTAAATTTAAATAATTAATTTGCTTTTCTTTCTTCTTTAGTTTGAAAATAAGTGTATCGAAATCTAAGAGGTTTATCTTTATTCAGCAAAAATGGTCTTAAAAGCTTTTGTGTAATATGTAAATTTAAAAACGAAAAAAGAAAAGAAAAAGAAAAACCATTCAAACCTATCAAAAATAAGAGCTTGGAAAAAAATAAAAACAAAATAAAATAAACAAAGGGCATGTTACATGTACTTCTCTTAAAGTTTGAGAAAATTACAAACGTGCCTTTCAGTTAGAAAAATAACAAAAATATATTTGCCATCACCAGACCATCCAAAAAATATTTTTTCTATCCTAGCAGATGAAAATATTATAATATCCTCAACTATCTTCTCCGTCTTCTCATAATTAAATTTTTTCTCCTCTAACTCTCTCTCCCCCTCTGTCTCTCTCCTCTCTCTTTGTTTTTTAATTTTTAATTATTTTATTTCCACTCTATTTGTCTCTTATATCCCTTTTCTTTTTCTTCATTTTCAATTCTTTGATATCGCATACGCCCTTACCAGAATTGCCATGAAAATGGAAGCAAAGCTTATCAACCTCCATAAATACAAAAAATAAATTTCACATATGACGTGGAGAAAAAATTGAGGAATAAGTGTTTTGGCTCTGTCGGCAGATACGGTCGACTCTAAATTTAGCAGAGGGTTTGAGTTTTTTAGGTTTGAATATGGTGGTGCCCATGCTCTGGGTGGTTGAGAATTCTTCTTCTTCACGTCTGCTTCTACTCTGTTCTTCTTCATCTCCTGCCGACAAGCTAAAAATGGTTTAACCCCTTTTTTTCCTCTCTAATTTGGGAATTTTTATTTTTATTTTTTTGTGGCTGTGGAAAAAATAGAGTAATCCCCACCAGAGGGTTTTGATTTGATTAAAATTCTTAATGGGTGTTTTTGAGTTTTTCAGGTTTTCGATTTTGAAGGAGACGGTGATCTTCAATGGTGGCTTGGATGTTATGGGTTTTGCCACTGTCAACAAAGGTTGTGTTCTTTTGTTTTTATTTTGGTCATGAAAATACAAATCCAGATTATTAAAAGAGTGAAGAAAGAAACGGGAAAGAAGAAAAAAAAAAGTAAGTAATCAGAAAAAATGAGAAAAAAAATAAGAAAATAAGAAGAAGAAGAAGAAAAAAAGAGAGAAGATGAACGGGAATTGAGTAAAAGAAAGAAAGAGAGAGAAAAAAAAGTTATTTTTTTTTTGTTTTTATTAAAATTAATAAAAATTAATTTTTGTGGAAGCTCTGTCTCTGAAAACTGTGGTTTCTTTTTTTTAGAATCTAAAATTGGATTAAATGAAAAAGAATTTGATGAAGAAAGGAAAAAATTGATGCCAATCAATGTGAAAGTGAGCAAGCAATAAGGAAAATCATAGATTTAAAAAAAAAAATTAAAAATTGGTTTCTAATGGAGAGAAGAGAGAGACATGAGAGATAGGGAAATAATAGTGAGTAGGCCTGACAACGTGTGTGTTTGTGTCGTGTGGTACTTATATTTGTGTCAAATTTTTTGATTTAAATTTGATTCGTTAAGTTTTTGTGTTGAAATATATAAATTCAAACCCGTTAATAAAATTATCGTGTAATCCGTTATCCAAACTGTTAACACGTTAAATTTATTTTTAAAATTATTTAAAAAGAATAAAAAATATATTTAATTTATATTTCATAGTCCATATTAAAAAATAATGAAACATAGACAAACATTAATATTTGTATCATTTTACAAACCAAGAATAAAAACAAAAACAAAAACAACATACTTAATACATGTTAAAAAAATAACAAATTACACAAACATAATACTTAAATTTTTCTACATAACTAATAATTGTGAATTCCAAAATATATAAAATATTACGAATTAAATCTATATTAAATATTTATCATAATTAAGATAATAAATATGCATTACAATTGTCAATTTAAAAATATTTAAAATATTATAAACCAAATTAAAATTCTACATTCAATGAAAGTAATAAAAAAAATAGAATCTAAAATAAAATATCAATATATAAATAGATATAAAAATTGTAATTTTTCAATGAAATAAAATATGAATTTTATAGTTTTATTTAAAAAAAGTAATGTAAAAAATTAGCTATAAAAAAATAATTAAATTAATATTTTTCTTATCGTGTCTTATCATATTAACGTGTTTCAACCCGTTTCAACATGTTTTTTTATTGTGTCTTATCGTGTGGCACTGATATCAATTTGATTTTAATATTGGAGACTCAAACCCGTAAATTATCGTGTCATTTAGTGTTGTGTGATTGTGTTGTATAGCATTTTGCCAGGTTTAAGTGTGAGACTGTGAGTGTGAGGAAGGAGAGAGAAAGAGATGAAAAAATAAAATAAAAAAATAAAAGTTTAACTTTAATAAGATTTAATGAATAAAATTTGAAATTAAGTTAATTAAGGAGGGGAGAGAATAGAGTTATTGAAAGGAGAGAGAAAAAAGCTAATCAGAAAAATACAATCTTTATTCGCTAAAATTAACAGATGTTTACTAATGAGAATATGAATTTTTGTCATTTCCTTAACTGGATGACTTGCTTGTAATTTCATCTAATCTCAGAGGAAGTATATGTAATATGCTAAAAAATAAACAAACAAATGGATGGTTTTTTGGAAGAAAAAAAATTTAAGATGCATATGATAAATTGGAATGGTTCATAGACAAAGTGTTGACATCTTGGGACTTCTCCACATTTTAGATTTTTGTTTTTTTCATGCATTAGCTTAAAAAAAAAATGATCTTCTTAAGCATATGATAACATAAATGTTGTTTTATAGACAAAGTATCGATGGCTTGGGGCTTCTTCAATGATTTCAAATTTTTGTTTTTTTTTTTTTTGCTTCAACTCAATGAAATACATTTATTTTAAATGGGAGCAAACATGGAACTATCGGGCCTCAACAAGGTCTAAGGCATGGGGACCCTTTATCCTTCTATCTTTCATTCTATGCTTAAGTTTTTTTTTTTTAGGCTTTACATAGGGAGGAAGCAAAAGGGAGACTAAATGGTATAAAGATCAATGGATCAACTTCTATTAACCATCTCATTTATGCAGATGATCTTATAATCTCTTTCAAAGTTACTTTGAGGAATGCCGAGGCGATGGGCAAGGTTTTGAAGCTTTATTGCAAATGGTTAAGGTAGGAGAATAGTGAGGAGAAGTCTCATATTATGTTATCCCAAACATAGATGGGAGGATGAAGAAGTATATTAAACAGAGACTTCAAATGAAATAACTTGGAACATGTTTGGGATAACATAATATGAAGTCTCTGTTTATTTATTTGGGCAATAATCGAGCGTTTGGCAGAATTAAACGGAAAGTTTTTGGGAAATTATAGGACAAAATTCAAGATAGACTAGAAGGTTGGCGATCCCTTATTAAATATGTGCTTTAGGAGATCCCTTCATATACAATGTCGACTTTCTAGGTCTCTGCTAGTATTTTGTGGTGAGATGGATAGGCTGGTCAAGAAGCTTTGGTGGGGTGTAGCTCTTGGCTTTAAAAAATACATTGTTATTAAGAAATGGAGCCTTATATGTCAACCTGAGGCTTAAGAATGTTTAAATTTTAAGAGATTTAAGGATATAAACACTGCCTTGTTAGCTAAACTTTGCTAGAAGTTAGCCTCGACAGAGGATAGTCTGTGGATTTAAGCTTTTAAAGCTAGATATTTGAAAAATTACATGTTTTTTTACTATGTAAAAAATGAGGGGATTTAGTAGTTTGAAAAGGCATTTTGAGCACAAAAGATGTTGTTTTCTTAAAGGCTTTTTACAGTTTGGGAAATGAGACGACAATTAACTTTTGGAAAGATCTGTAGGTCCCATAGGCATAAGGTAAAGCTTGAAGAAGAAAGATTATATGCAACATGTGGTTTAAGGTACGAAGGAGTGAAAATATGGCCTGCTGAACAAAATCTGTAAACCTAAGTCGTTGAGGCATTTGAGTAGATTGAAGTGGCCGAGGATGGGATGTGAGGATAAATTATTGTGGATGGGAAGCTTTTTTGAAAGATTTTCGGTCAAGAGTTGTTGTCTAATTGAGCATAAATAGCGTTTTAACAATGACAATGGAAAGCTGCGAAGAATCATTTGGAAGTCTAAAGCTTTGAAAAGACAAAAATGTTTCTATTTCTATGGAGATTAGTTTTTAAGGATCTTCTAACTCATCATTTTTTATAGCTCGAAACTGAATATTTAAGATACAACTTGTGTTCTATGTGGGGGAGAGGAACAAAGTCTAGTCAATTTGTTCAAGGAGTGCCTTTTAGTCCGTATGGTTGATTTTGCCAGCAAGTGGTCAATAAGGCTCGATGCTTTGAAAGGTGAAAGTTTGGAAGAGTGGTTATTTCAATGCCTTAAACCTTCTGCTATTGAGAGTGAAAGGAATGATTTGATTGTTTTGATCCTTTTTCTTTTGTTTTATATGGTTTGGCATTCTCAAAATCATGTGGTGTTTGAAGGCCCTGTCATTTTGTCTAAGATAGTACACATGTTGGAGGCCAAATTGGAAGAATGTGTTTATGTGATGAAGCAAGACTTTACCACTAGCCCTGCAGTCTCGTTGTAACCTAGGGGTCTCCTTCTCATGGTCATTTCGTGATAAATGTGGATGCAGTAACAAAAGAAGGAGAAAATGCTTTGTGCTTGTCAAAAAGGACTGTTTAGGACATTTTTTATGCAGCTACTACTTGTTGTGATATAGATTGCAGTATCATGGGCAACTTTATTAACATTAGCTGCAAAGTCTTCCTCGTGTGAACCATCTGAACTATTGTCTATTATATCTACATTAGATCTATAATGAAACATTAAAAAAAAAAATCATTATAGAAAACAAAAATAGTTGTTTCTCTATATATTCAAATGAAAAAAAGTTTGTTTTAATATTATACTCAATGTTTTAAAAAATGTGAGTTGTAGGTGAGGTGTTTTGCTATTGTGAGGCATGGCGTAAGCCTCGAAGCGGTACAAGGCATAAGCCTCAATTTAAATTAAAAAACATATATAAAGTAAAATAGTAATAAAATGATATAAATATAAAATAACATAAAATCATAAAATTCATAACAAAACATATCTTTAAATTTTAATAATTTATTAATTTAAATCTTATTTAATTTTAGAAAATTTGGCCTTTGCTTCTAAGAACATTGAACACAGCCACCACCCATCGGCCACCACCACCATCACTATCACTAGAAAATTTATCCACCAAATTATTATTTTCTTCTTTATCAGTGTTAACATCCTCCCATTCGGATTCTTCATCCACCAATTGTGGTTTTTTTCCTTTACCTATAAAATGTTTATATGATAAAAAAGAAATGAGTATCTAAATTAATTATCTTGAAAACTATATAATAATTAATTAAAAATGTAGTGAAATAATTTCTTTGGCTCATGTTGCTATGTGATCTCTTCTTTTTTCTATCTTCTTAGTCATTCTCAAACAAATAAACATTCACATGATCATCATTTTCATTCAATGTTGATGCATTTTCATCCCCTTGATCATTGTCTTGATCAACAACCCACTTATTACCCATGGCACACTATCAACAATTAATGGATCTTCGTTTTTCTCGAGTGCTTTCAACTTCAAATGTCTACCTTTCAATATTTACCAAGAGAATGCTTTTTTCAAGTTTATTGCTCCCTTATAACCAAAAAAATCCTTCTTCTTTTTTGCGAAACTTGTCCATTTGAAAAATCAACATCCTCTGTATCTTCTTCAGGTACAAATTTATGCATACCTTTGATCGCACCTTTCTTAATTTCTAGATGGTTTGACTTTGTCACATTCTCATAATAGTGATAATGAGGATTTAAGAAGTATGATGCAGCTTGCAAATCACGATGCAATTGGTATTCTCACTTTTCATTGATGATAATCCATATCTCCCTATAAGATCCTTCTTCTTCTCTTACATTCTTTGCTATTTTTTCCTTTGCAATATACATGGCACCATATATAAATCCCATTGTTGGCATGTTTTATGAATCCACCATTCTCAACATTATAACCAAATGTTTTACAGTTTGAAGACCATAAACTACAGTAGGCCAAAAACTTTTGTCATTCAAAATTTTATTTCTTAATCACCTTCCCTAAAGCTTTTTTGCCCATGTAGAGTTTTCCCACTGTGCAGAAGTAAACATAGATTCCAATGGTTGTCTTAAATGATAAATACTTTGCAAAGTTAAATGTGCAGTAACAAATCTAGTGGTTGCTGGACGAATAAATTTCTTGTCAGTGAAAGCTATATCCATGATTATATATAAAGTTGCACGCTTTTTTTTTTTGCTTACAACAAGGCATTCTTATGTTGAGGCAACTCTACATTCTTCTCAAGTATCAAGTCAAGATAATGAGCAGCACATGAAGTCCAATAGAGTCGTGGTCTCTTTTTTATTAATTTTCTCCCAGATGCCTTATAAGCTAAAGCATTGTCTATTACCACTTGAACAACAAGCTCCTCTCCAACCTCTTCAGCAACATCAACAAGAAGCTTAAATAACATATCAAAATCCTTCATAGCTTCATATGCATCAATAGATCTTAAGGAAACAGTGTCATTATGGTTATTAACAAGGAAAGTAATCAACTTTCTTCCTCGTATAAACTTCCAACCATCAGATGATATGGATACTCTAGTTTGTATCCATGTCTTCTATACTTCAGCTACAAAAGCTTCAGTAGTATTCACTTATTCCTTCAAAATCCAAGTTCGAAGTTCATACATGGTAGCAGGTTTTAAACACCGACCATATGAACCAATAGATCTACACATTTTGGCAAAGGAAAGAGAAGTGACAACATTAAAATGTAATGCCATTTTCAAAAAAAAATCTTCTAATGTCTAAGCAAACTTGATTTCGAGCTTCATTTGCACTTGTAGGAGGCGTATTGGTTGGAATCTTTTGGACACCCTCCTTACCGTGTTCTAAGTTAGTAACAAATCTATTCATTGGTCATCTAATTCCTATAGTACCATCACTTAGACCATCCAAAGGACCATGATAAGAACTAACATCTTCCAAAGACACCCTATGTCTAAAATAAGCCCTCGTATTAACCATCTTATCAAAATTTTGTTGTGCAACATGTTTAGCTACTTCAACCTTCTTCAAATATGCAATAATCTCTTGCTTAACTTTCTCAGAAAATTTAGGACATTGTACTACATTCTTACGAGTACAAGTAATGTGATCTTTTAATCTTTTTACACCGCATGTAACAACTTTCTTACAAAATTTACACTCAGTATAAAAGATATCATTTTGCACCTCTAGTAGTTTCCACTTCATTACCATATTTCCAAGATGGACCTTTGCTAGTCCCTTTTCCACCACTAGAACCTTCATGACCCGTTGTTCGCCTCATCATTTTACACCAACACCTAAATTAAACAAAATAAACACCAAATATATAATTTTTTCTCTATCGTACAATCAATACATTATTATATCCAAATTATCATCAAGTCAACAAAGCAAAATTATAATATATATATATATATAAAAATTATAAACTAGAGTTGCAATTAACAAATATCAATGGACAATAATAATTAATAAACATAAAAAAAGAATAAAACAAAAGTTACAATTTTATCTAGCAAATATCAAAAGACAATAATATATATCTAGCAAACAATTTAAAAATAAAAAATAAAACTATTAAAACATAAAAATAAAGTTATGCGGTGTCCACCGGTTGCTGGGAGTGGGAACATAAAAAAAATAATAAAAAAAACAAAACAAAAGTTACAATTTTAGAATTTAGATAAGAAGAGAGAAAAAAAAATGTGTCCATAACTCCATGATACTTAGTTGATTAGGTGGCTGGGAGTGGGACCCCAAAAGAAAAAAAAAAAAAAAAAAAAGCAAAAAGACAAAAATAAGAAATAAACCAAATACCTTATTTCTCTTGATCGGTAGCTATATACAGGTACACTTCTTTTACGTTCTTTTCTTCTTTCTCTTGATTTCTTCTTCTTCTTTCTTTTTTCTTTTCTTCTTTCTTTAACGTTTTTTTACCTTTTTTTATATGCTTTTTAGTAGTTTAATACATCTAAATCCTAAAATCAATATGGTTTTCTTTTTCAAAAAATTGTGGGTGGACTTAGAAATCCGGTTAAAAACCTAGAAACAACAAGTGATGAAAAGGTGTATGCTCCATGCACCTCAGAGCGGTGTGCCTCAGCAATGCAAGGCATAAGCCTTGCCTGGAGAGGGTGTGGCGTGTGCCCTGAGGCATTTTTCCAGCATTGCACCTCCAAGCATATGCCTCGATTGATTTTTTAAACATTGATTATACTTATAAAATAGTCATATAGCTTGGGACAATTTCTCTTATCATGTAGTTGACCACGAAGTCTACATCCATAACAAAGTCTAGCTTTTAAAATTGCTATCTCCTTTGTCGATTTTATTCTTTTTTCACATCCCTTTGCTCTAACAGTGGAAGGTTTACTGAAACTACAACTTTTTTTTAAAGAAATTTGTGCACCACATATAGTGTTGTTATCTCTTTAATTTTATTGTGTAGATTCATTACCTTATTTATTATAAGGTTGGTGCCCTCATTAGTAAAACATGCATCATCTATGATAATGGATATTATTAAGTGAGAGAACCTCACATGCCTTGTGATCAAAGATTGATCATCTACTTCATTAATCTATTCACCTTGTTTCTCCCATACTCCACCAACTTTGCCACCTTTAGTCAATCTAGATAGGATATACTGACTTTGTAAATGAAATATTAGCTTTAAATGGAAAAAAAAAAAAAAAAACCCAATATATGTTTACATGAAACTTCTTTGAACTGAAAATGTTGACAACTAAGAGACACAAAATTAATTTTTTTTATTATAAGTAAGCATCCAGCATCTTGTTGTTGCACTTGTATCAACTTTTTGCATATTATATCCCACAACACCTTCATCTTCAAATATACTAGTAGCCATGTAAGAAATACTATCAAATACATCAAATTGGAAAGAAGTAAAAAATCTTATTTATGTAAACTTTTATTATTAGGATTTTCATTGGTCATGATCATTTCACCTTTGGTTGTTCATCGACTTCAATGTGATCAGCAACTATCTCTTCGTATCGTTGATGACTAACTACCCTATTGAAACGTGTGATCAAAATCTGTTAAAGAGTTTTTTCTTGAAATATTTAAAAATGCATATTCACTTTTGGCTATTTGGCTGCTTGATATTGCTACACTATAAAAATGATTGACATATGCAGGAATTTATTTACTACAAATTCCATATAGTTGATTTAACCATGGGTTATTTTCCAAATTTGTGATTTGTACCAATTCTAACTAACCAACATCAAACTCTTCAACAGTCTCAGAGTTGAAAATCACATTTTTGAACAAGTGACATTAATCTCTCAATATTATTTGATTAAATTGATTGAAAACATGTTCATAATATGCCATATACAATAGCGATGAACAATATTTGAGAATTTGAGTTATTGTTTTTGTCATTGCTGATGAATGGATTTTAGATCCACAATTTAGTCTTTAGTTGCTTAGCATTTAGTTATTACTTGAGGAATTTTAGTTCAATTATTCATATTTAATGTTTACTCTGTAGGTTTGATGAATTTTTGGCTTTTAGGATGAATCAAAATCAATTGGAGATTTGTTTTGCATTGAAAAAATGAAGTAGGAAGAAAGTGCATAGCCATTGGAAGGTTGGGAATGCAATACAAGAATCAAGGATCAGAGTGCCTAAGCACTGCGGCATCAAAATATCAAAGCACAAAGCGCCTAAACAATGGGCGTAGTCACTACATGCGCATTTTTCTCAAGTAGATCTTCCATAGAGCAGAGTGTCTAGGAACAAGGCCTAGATGCTCGACATAAAAAATTATGTCGTTTTAGGGTTTTTGATTCCAATTATACACTTGCCTTGACAAAATCATAAATAGGACTTGATTTTGGGTTGAAAGGCGTTATGAGTCATGACTAGTACAGTAGAAAAGGATTTTGGAGCTCTAGAAGAGGATCAAGCAACAAAGATTCAAGCTTCAATTCTAGTTTTTCTTTTCTTCTCCTTTCATCAGATTTACTTCTACTATTAGGATTTCTTTTATTATTATCATAAACTAAATTTCTTTTCTAGGACTATGATGTAGCCTAGCTATAATTTATCAAATATTTCTTTTAATTTAATCTATGAATTACTTTTCTATAGTTGAGTATTCTACATTGTTCTTAATGCTTCTAATTAACTAGCTATTAATTAGATGAATAGTTAATCATAATGAAACTGAGAGGAAATTTTTGTGTTAAGTTTATTGTGTTGAATACCATAGATTGCATGTCAAATATGAATCTATTTGCATGGTTTGTGTAGTCATTAAAAGGAACTACAAAACTTAATGAATTTTGAATGTTCTCATCTTTCTATAGATTAAGGGATTAGCATTTAAGAATATTTTCATTATACCTCAAGAGAGACTAGTGAATATTTTAGGAAATCCTAACTATCAACTAAGAGAATAATTTTAGATTATAAAGATCGATAATTCGATACTGAATAGTTATGGTGAAATTGAAAATTCTAGGCTTATAGTCATTTGAATTTCATCTTGTTTAATTTTCGCAATTTACATTGAGTTTGTTTTATGGCAATACAATAATAATTTACGGAATCTTAGTTTGTTTTATGGCAATACGCTAGGAGAATAATTCTTTTCTTTTTACACACTTTCAAATCAAACAACAAAAATCTTCTATTATGGCGTTCGATAAATGTTATCGTAGATATTTGATAGAATATACTAAAATGTTTTTATATCCAACACTATAATAATTCGGGTGGTTTAGATAGCATTCAAAGAATGCTATTGTGAATGCTATAAAACATAGCTTATATCACTTATAAATTGTTATTTATTAGTTATTTATACAATTCTTTACCTATCATAGAATAAGACTGCAATAACAATTTTCTCTTGTTATCTTATATCTTTGTATATCATTTTCAATGTGTTATTTGTTAATTAAAAATAAAATTTAAAATCTCTATATTATTGTTGTTTAATTTAATTTAATTTTTATATATTTATTAATTACTTTTCCATAGCATTTTTAATTTGAAATCTATCTTATACATATTTTAGACTAACAATTATATTGATATTATATGTTTATATAGATTTCAATTTTCATAGTAATACAAAGAAATAACATTATATATATATACACATTTGTATATATATATATATATATATTTATATTAAAAACAAGGGCATATTACATATACCTCCCTTGAAGTTTACTTAAATTACAATATGATCCCTGAGGTTATAAGAAATTACAGATACTTCCCTTTTGTTTGGTTTCCATCCATTTAAACACACTCTCTCTCCTATGTGGCAAATAGAAAGACCATAATACCCTCAGCTTTGAAAAATGTGAATTTTTAAATGATTTTAATTGACTTTTTTGGTTAAAAAAATTAAAATTGAAGAGAAAACGACTAGCAACAGTCATAGTTTGCAATCAAACCCTCTATTAACTGATTTTTCACTTAATGCAGGAGCCACTGGTGCAGTCCTTTGTGTTGGTTCAATTGAAGCAGATGCACTGTCAAGCCAATAAACATTTGACAGCCAGTAAACATCATTATAATCATAATCATAATAATCACAATAAACATTTAATAAGCATTCAACATTTTAAACCTAGAATCACAATAAACATTATAATCATAATCACATTAATTATTATCATCATTAATCACAGTAATTATATAGCTCGATTTCTAAAAAACCCACAAACAAAAATGTATTTTTTTTTTTTACCAAACTTAATTAAAGACATGGAAATATATATATATATACATATTTTCTTGTTGATTACAAAATAAAAGATGAAAATTTTATATCAAAAAAATATTAAACTTCTAATTTAAAAGTGTATATTCACTCATCAAATCTACAAATACACATATTTTTTTTTAAACAACATAATATGTTATTAACAAAACTATATTTCCTATTTGTAAGAATTTGTGTTTGTCACAATTCTAACTTCTAAGCAAGCGTATACTAGTCAAAACTAACTCAGTAACAATTAGCCCTATCTATGAACAACATAAATTTCCTAGTCAAGTACAAAAACTCTTATATCACAAATTTGTCATCCTCAAAGTTATCACTTTAAATGAATGACAATCATCCACATTCACATTCAAGAAACCACATTCAATTATCATGATTACATTGAAGCATGGGATAAAATTTTCCTATATTAAAATGAAAATTTTAATCATTCCTAGTTCATCAATAGGGATAGTAAATTCAGAAGAAATTTTCCCAGCTGGTTCTTCAATGGTGGACTAATCATGGGATAGAAACTAAACATTTTCCTTCAGAACTCCAGAAGATATACGCATACTTCATTCATAAATATTAACCCAATCAATCAGAAAAGAAATTCTTAGGACCATTGATATTTATGTCCAAATACGAAAGCCCTTGGATTTTTCATGGCAATATGGATCAGAAGATGATATTGTATTGCAAAGTCAAATCAAATGGTGGGATAAATTTAATTGTGAAAGAATTGAAGCCCAAGTAATCAAAGAATTTTTTAGAGAAACATTGCCAAAAGAAGAAGCAACTTCCTCAGTGGGATCTCAGTCAAAGAAAGAACTATTGAAGTTAGCACCAAGGATGAAAATATCGGAATCGACGGAAATATCAAAGGTTCAAAATACGGAAATATCGATGGAAATATCGACAAAATATCGATATCGATAAAAAAACGAAAGAAATGACGGAAATTTATAGAAAAATATGGAAATTTTTGATGAAACTTCAGGATATGCTTATTTATTAGATACTTTATCAATTTAACTATAAAAATTGAAAAAATATTGAGTAGAAATCATATTTATCATAATTAAGAGGTTTATAGTACTCGCTGATAAAAACAAAAATATTATTAATTAAGTAATGAATTATTCATTAATCATAATAATAATAATACAAGTACATGATTACTTAAATATAAGTTAATACCACATAGAATTTCTTGGTAGTTGAAAATTTTCACTATCTTTCTCATCCTCATTTCTAGTTGTGTATTGAGAGAAATATTGATCAAAAGACATTTCTCCTTGATAATTTTGCATGTAATTGTTAGCATGCCAACCATATGGATTTAATATTTCATGTGAGTGTCTTTGCTGATAGTCATGATATGGATATGATGTTGATTGGCTTTGTTCATAACTACTAACCCCTGATGGTTGAGTTTGCGAATGTATCCATGAGTTATTACTTGATGACATTCCATAACCATCCATAAAATAAATGTTATAGTCACCTTCAATTCTCATTAATCCGAAATTTGTAGAAAAAGATTCATCTTCTTGTTGTGAAATAAGGGTCATTATTTTTTTTCTGATTCTTTCACGTGAGCAATTATATTGGTAGAAAAAATGATTACAATATAAAAAATAATACAATTTTATAATTGTAGATAATTTACGTGATAAATCATATAAGTTATATGATTAGATGATGTGAGTTTTAAACTTATAATCAAATAATTTTTTTAACTTGTTGAAAATTTAAACCAAAATAATCTTCTTCTTTTTTAATTATAACTATTCTTTTATTTTAAAATTGTAATAATTGTTTTACATTTTTTTAATTGTTTCAATTTTGCTTTTAAATTCCAATTCGTCTAATTATATTTTAACTTAAAATATATCATCAATAAATAATTATAATTTAAAAAATACTCAAATATTTATAAAAATATATCATATTTTTAAATTTTAACAATCTAAATTTTCCTGGAAATTATGGAAATTTTGACCAGTTTGTGAAGCAATTACCATGGAAATATCGGTGAAATATCATAAATTTCGACGGAAATTATGAAAATTTTACCCGTTCTTTTTTTGGGATGGAATTTTTTTCGGTGTGTAGAAAAAATCAAAATTTCGGCAAAATTTTGCCAATTTTTTTGATTTTTTCATCTATGGTTAGCACAACAGTTAATGGAACAAGCCTCAAAACTTGATGATTTAGATTATGAATCGGAGGCATCATCCAATCAACCAAAGAATCAAAAGGAACGTACAAAAGAAAGCAAGAAATTATGATGGGTAAACTATGAAGACAACCATGACCCCTTTGATTATGGGATCCTTGATCTTGGTGAAAACTGATCACCTCTAGTCAACTCCACCGAAAGCAAAAGTAAAAGCTTTTACCCCAAACAATAAAGCTGCAGTCAATCACCAAAAGCAACCTCATAGTCAAAAGATACCTTGGCAAAGTAAAAAGAAAAGAAAATATGTGAAGCTACAGGAAAGAAAACATGTAAAGCTACAGCAACTAGATCCTCCTCTATAAAAGACATCAAGTAGAAGAGAAATACATCAGTAATTTTTCCAATACAATTTGGTAGAGTTTTGAAAGAGCTTTTTAGTCACTTTGTAAAGTTACAATTTCAGTTTTATGTAAGTTTAATTTTCTGTCATCTTTTAAAATAATAAACAAAATCTTTCATATAATTTTAGATAGATTTTCTTGTATTAAAACTTTTAGTTTTCCCATATTTTAATAAATTCATTTTTCAAGTAACTTCGGTGACTTGAATGTGGTTTGTAAATCTTATATTTTTTCTTCAGGGTTATCTAATATATATATATATATATATATATATATATATATTTCTAGTAAGTTAATCTCATATTAAAATGATGTACTTTTTCTACAATTAGATTTTAAATTCTGTTTCACCTTATTTTGAAAAAAAAAAAACTGAACATTACTGTATCACTGGGATATATAAATCTTTTACAAAGTAATTAAAGCTTTATCACACCCATGAAAAGAAAAAAAATCAGGAATCAACACCAAACAACCACACTTGAATGGTCATAAGGCTCAAGTGAATAAACTAAGCCTAAAAGGAAAATCTATCAATTCCATAGAGTTCCTCCAGTACGGAGATATCCTCATGTACGTCATCATTCTCTTAGATTTGGGTTTGTTCCCATTTGTCATCTTTGTAGGAGAAGAGATTATATTAAACCAAAATATTTTTGAGTTGAAAATTTGAACACTTCAAGGAAAATTTAAAATGATGGTCAAGTAGGTGGTGTTAGCTTGGATGGACTTTTAAGGAAGATTCATGGGTTGGTTCAAAACATAACCAAAGTGTCCAAGATAAAATATAACGGGAGTAAGAAGAAGCAAAGTATGTGGAACAAGGTAGGGAGAGTGATGATCGCAAGAAGTGAATGGAAAAAAAGGAAGTGAGTGATCTTCCTAATTCATCTTTGCCTTGTTCTGTTGATTCTTAGATTGCATATTTGCATATGTGCTTGATATTTTGTTTTCAAATTCTTATCTATTGGGGGATCCTAAATGTAGATCATTTTATTATGTGATTGAGAATAAGTGTTACTATATCTTTATCCTTGTATGTCAAGGCTTAGCTTTTGCTAGAATTGAGTTAAAGCCATATTCATTATCATGAAACCTTTCAAAAATGTTGTAAACATCTTTTGTTCTTGCATGCATTGCTATATGTCATTGCCCATTCTCTAAGTGATTAGATTTTTCATAGAGATTGGTGATTTGGTTGATACAATTTCAAAATGTCAAATCTTTTGGTTATTAAGGTCTTGATGCTATGATCAATAAGGTAGCTCCTCATAAGTAAGGCTTCTCCAATGAAAGCTTAACCATTGCATTTCATGTGTGAAAGTCTTTTTGAGGTGTGAGAAAAATAGTTCAAAGAATGAAGAAAATGATTTATATTTATATTTATATTTTTTTTAAATGGTTTAGAAGAAAGAAGAAAAAAAAAAGAATAAATATATAATAAAAAATGGAAAAACAAAAGAAATATGAGAAAAAGGGAGTGTACTTGAGATAAAATGTCTTTTTTTCCTTTTTCCCAATTAAGGCTATATATTTTCTTAATAATCCAAATCATTTATGCTCTGATTCTAACTAAATCATTACATCATATTTAATGCATTTTATTCATATTCTTTTATTGCTTTGTTTAAATAATTTTTGGCTTCATAATAGTTTTTTTTAAAAGATCTATTGTTGACAAACTTCGATTCTAGGATCCTTTTTACACTTTAATTCTCTTGATTATGTGTCATTTGTTAAAAAAAATTGAGATCCTTACTTTAAGGACTAATGGTTTTGCCTTCACAATGCCATAAGCTTAATGTGCATGCTTTTTTGGACCTCGATTTGGTCATTGTTTATTTTGCACAATTTATGTTCTTCATTGTTGTTAGGTTCATGGTGTTTTTAGTCACCTTGCATTGATGAATCTTGTTTGAATTCCTTGAAAACTTCTATTTGTTGGTGTTTATCTTCTAGTGTTCAATCTTACTTGTCTTTAATCACCTGCATTGTTGTCACCTTGCATTTTCATGTTTTATTTTGGTGCTTGTTTGCTATTTGTGCTTGTTTATTTCCTTTGTAATTTTTTGGCAAAAAAAGGGAGACATTTTGAGTTTTTTGCTCTGTTTGTTGGTGTGTTTTCTTGTTTATGGGTTGCACTTTATTTCCATATCATTGATGGGCTTAAGGGAATGTGCAACTTACTCACTCTTTTATTTAGTTTGAGTAATTGTTTTTGTTTGCATATCAAATTAGGGGGATATGTTATTTTTTGTTATTTCTTGTGTGGTCATCTGCCTATTTTATATTTATGACAAATATTTTTTATGGGTATTTTATTTGAATTGTGCAAGAATATAGTTTTTGGAGAACCCCTCGAAGTTTATAGTTATTAGATTTAGGGGGAGATGTGTAGGTTCAATTGCTGGGGTCACTTGTGTACTTTGGGATGGGACTGTACATACCAAACCTGTTGTAATTTTTTAACTTCTATGTTTTGTGATGAAAAATGCTAAAAGGGATATTGTTGAGTCAATTTGTGTAGGTTTGTAATTTTCATAATTCAAAACACTAGTTTAGTCTCAGTCAGTCTTAGACTGTTCAAGAGCTTCAAAAACAAATCTCAGCTAGGAATGTAAGTGACTTAGAGACATCATTGCATTATTAAGTGGTTAGGCACACACTGATTTACACTTTAGTTTTCTATTAAATTCAAGCTTAGTTTTAATACTGTATAAATAAANAAAAAAAAAAAAAAAAAAAAAAAAAAAGAGCTCAGTTTTCATATGTTTTCACTATTTTTTTTGGATTTATTGTTAAGGTATTTCGACTTAGGGTTAAAACTTTTCTAATTTTTATGGGAGTCAAAATGTTATTTTTGAGCATTGTTTGAACCATAGTTTGAACAATGGTGCCCATTATTCAATACTGAACTAATTTTTTTGAATTTCAAAGCCATTTGAAGTCATTGTTCATACAATGCTTCATAGATATGTTTTAAACCCTAGTTTTTCTCGGGTTCGAAAGAAAAATAAAAGAAATAAAAGAAATAGTCCGAAAACTCCATTGACGGTCACAACAAAGCTTTTATAGATTTTTGGGCGTTAAGGACCCTAGAGATCAAATACAAACACTTTTTATTCATCATTTTCATCATGGATTGATTCTCCCATAGTTTTATTTATTTTCTCGTAATTTTGTTCTTAGGTTTCTTTGTTTTTCATATATGCACTCAGTGAGAGAAACATATAGGTTTGTTTACCTTCAGATATCTTCAAATGCAATCCTTTTATCACATTCTTGCTACATCTGTATGAGATTTATTGCAACAAAGGTTTGGAGGTGATTTTCCTCCGTTGCGACGATAGTAGAGCTGTGCCTTTGCAAAAAGGATCGTTGTGCTGGTGGAGCTGTCAAAAGTTCATCGAGTCTAATGTTAGAAAATTGGATCACCCACTACAAGAGTAGCTAAAGAGCTTGGTATATCCCTTAGACTTTGAGTCTGTGTGTTGTGTGTCTTTGTACAACTTTCTTAATGGATTTTGATAAAGGTAGTAACTGATACCTATTGTTTCTTCTCACTTAGATAAGTTTTCCATGTAAAAATCTATGTGTTAATTTTTACCTTTCTACAATTTATTTTCTGCATTTATTGTTTTCTATATTACTACTTGGGAGAATTAAGTCCTTGAATTATGTTTATTGCTTTTACATATATGTCTATCTTGGAGGACTAAGTCCTCATCTATTTTATTATTTTATGATAAAACTGAAATTGTAGTTTGGGGTAACAGAAATATGGAAGGAGTAGAATAGCTTTTGCAAGTACCTTACCAATACGACTTAAATTTTACCAAGTACCTATTCAACCCCCCAATTTAGGTCCATTTTCACCCTTAATTTTACCAAGGACCTATTCAACCCCCCAATTTAGGTCCATTTTCACCCTTTCAATCTGTTTCTCCTTGTTTAAAATGAACAAACAACTTCCATACAACCTCATTTGTCATTTTGCATTTCTTATTGTTGCTTATTCTAAATCCAATTTCCCTTGCATATGAATTATAAAAGGCAAAAGCTTTAGCAATAGTATAAAACTCTTATCCAACTTGAGGTTTACTACTCGCTACAATTTGTGGACTATATGCTTGTATTTAAGAGTTATTTGACATATTACTGCGAAAATGGAAATAATTATTTCTAAATTACATATTAAAAGAAAAATACTAGAAAAAGCTACATAAAAGAGACAAGAAAGGTAGAGAAAAAAGATAGTGGGCATCATATTATCTTTTTAATGTAATAGAAAACATGTGGCATTAAATAGCTTTGTAATAAGTCATATGAAAACCAAAATCACAAACTCAGACTCGGAGAAGGAATTTCAGATTTCAAATAATTAGGTTTACTTTCATCTAGGCTTACCTGATGATGCAAATTTACAAGGTCAAGCACATCAAGGTGTCAAATCAATTTATAATACGAAAATTAAAATCTGAGTTGGGTAACTGGCAACCTCTAAAGCTTAGCACATTTACATGTCCAAATATAAGATAAAAAGTAGGATTATTATCACTAAAAATTCCTAAACTATATTGTGTTTTACACTTACGTCCTAAAACTTTTTTTTTCTCACTTTGATCCTCAAACTCATTTGTCGTATCACCGTAAGTTCTTTTTGAAGTTTTCATCCATTTAAACCTTTCAATGGCACGTGCAATGCACGTGAGGTCAATTTTAAAGGTAAAATTGTAATTTTAGAATTTTTTAATCACTATAGGTCCCTAAACTTTATCGCGATTTATACTTTCATCCTAAAAAAAAAATTCACACTTTGATTTTCAAACATTTATTTCACTCAGAAAAGCTTACACATGAGGTTCACGTTGACACCTCTCTTAATCTCACACTCTCTCCTCCATGCAAGATTATTATTTTCCTTTCTTTCTCTAGCTTCATTTGTAGATAAAAGAAAAAAAAAATTTATCAAAAGAGTTTTGATTTTGAAAAAAAATTGTGACATATTTAATATGTATTGGAAGTTAAATTTGAATAACTAAAACGTAGTGAATTTGAGTAATTGATTGCATAAAACAACGTCGTTTTAATTTTTGGCACTTAGTTTTAAAAGATTAAAAAATAAAATGACGTCGTTTTGGTGTGATCTATGACACGATGTCGTTTCAGTCATCTTCAAGCTTGGAATGGGTTCATGGGTTGTCTTGTTTTAGGAGAAATGGGTTGCGCAACCCGTATCTATACCCGATCAGATCTTTCTCCGACTACATTTTCTGGTGATTTTCATATTATTTGTTTCATATTAACATTAATGAAGTAACATGTGCATCGGTTTGGCGACATGTCGCTTAAAACGAATACCCAAGCTTAATATGTAACCATCCATTGGTTTTTTTACTTTTATTATGTTTTTCATTTCTCATCATTTTCTCTACATTTTAGTCATTCAAATTTAACTTCCAACACATATTAAATATTTCACAATTTTTTTTTCAAAATCAAAACCCTTTTGATCAATTTTTTTTTTCTTGTATCTGCAAATGAAACTAGAAAAAGAAAGGAAAATAATAATTTTGCGTGGAGGAGAGAGTGGTGTCAACATGAACCTCATGTATAAGCTTTTCTGAGTGAAATATATATTTGAAAATCAAAGTGTGAAAAAAAATTTTAAGACGAAAGTATAAATCGCGATATAGTTTAGGGACTTACAGTAATAAAAAGAAATCTAATATTACAATTTTACTCTTAAAATTGACCTCACGTGCATTGCACGTGCCTTTTTACGGTTTAATGGACTAAAACTTCAAAAAGGACTTACGATGATACGACAATATGAGTTTGAGGATCAAAGTGAGAAAAAAAAAATTTAAGACGAAAGTGTAAAACACGATATAGTTTAAAGACTTTCAGTGATAATGACCCTAAAAAGTATAGTCATCAATATCCTCTATAAAGTATATATTATTTATTCTACTAAACACTTAGTATAAGGTGGGGGGCACACATCCCCTAACTTTGATTCTTCTATGTCCTACAAATTCTAGTAGGATGTGTGTTGCCTAATTTAAGTTGAGCTATATCTATTAGAATGTGTGTCATTTTGGCTTTGTTACTTCAGTTTTGTAGTGATGCTTGACCTACTTGATTTTTTACATGCTTGACATGCTTCTGTCTAGAGAAGCTTGAGACACTTGACAAGCTTGAAGTGCTTGTCATGCTAAAGCACTTTGATATGTGTCACAACATGAGAAGAGTACTTCATATTGAAGTATTTTATTTTGGTTGGATAGTTGTGTGGCCGAATAAGGAGGAACTACAACAAGCAACTTGCATAAGCAAGCATGACGATGTGCGGCAACTTGTCTTGTGTTCAGATTTATGAAGAATACTTCATTGTGAAGTACTTCAATAAAATTAGTTCATATTACAGTTTTACTGTAAGCCTTTGTAAAAGGCATTGTGAGCTACTAAAAGTTTTTTGAGCTATGTATTCAAATACCTAAGTTATATTAGCTTTAGGTTAGCTTCAGTATGATTGGATAGAAGAGAGATTATCTTAGATTGAAGTAACCTTTTTGGAGCAAGATACTGCTATATAAATATGTGTGCAATGAGATGTAAGAATGTGTGCCACCAAGAGTGAACACCTAAAGTAGGTGTACCTACCAGTCACCAAATTGATGTGAATTATTTTGCTAAGTAAAAAGAAAGTGGAGGGTGGCTGCGGTCTGATTTTGACGTGTTTTTTTTATTATAAAAATTCAGACTAAAGCGTAGTTGATAATTTAGTTTAATAACAAATCAAACTAAACTGTTAGAACCACTCAAACCAAACTAAATCATTCATGAAAAGTTTGGTTCGGTTTGGTTGAACGGTTTGGGCTACGGTATTTAATTTTATAGTACAAACTTAATCTACAGGACTAAAATGCAAATCAATGATCGTTTATTTAATTTTATAATCCAAACATAATTTAATAATATAATCAAAATTTTAAAGTTTAAATCAATTTTAATACTGCAATACTAAATTCAAACTGAAAGTATTACAATTCAAAATCCAAACTAAAAATAATCAAATAAAAAATATATATTAAAATTCAAAACTACCCATTAATAATATAAAGTATTAAAAAAATATATATTAGTAATATATATATCATTAATAATAAAAAATACTAAAAATATATTATATATTAGTAGCGATTTAGGCTGATTCGGTCTGAAAACCATTTAAATTTCAAACAAAACCGTTAGTGGTGGTTTGAATGGTTTTCGGACCGAACCAAACCGTTTATCTTCTACAAACTAAACCAAAAGCAACGATTTAGTTTGATTTAAATGGTTTGGTTTGATTTTGCACACATCTATACCTTCCGGCCATCAAATTTATGTGAATAATTTTGCTAAGTAAAACTATAGGAAAATTTTGCAATAGCTAAAATGAATGTTCAAACACCATTGAAAAACAACATAGATTAATTGGTGCATTGTTATAACCAAACCCAATTGTAAAAGAACCAATGGCGAATCTAAGGGGTCGGCTGGGGGCCATGGCTCCCAAATTTTTTTTTCTCTATATTATATTATATATATATATATATATATATATATATGTGTGTATGTTTATGAAAATTTTAAAATAAAGATATTTTTATTTTATTAAAATAAAAATTATCACTAATGATATATTATTAGTGATAAATTTAAAATTTTTATCACTAATAATTTATTTTTAAAAACTATATTTTTAAATTTTTTACTAAAAATATGTTTTTAATAACAATCTTTAATTTATTAAAATAAAAATATCTTTATTATAGAAGTAACCTCTCTCTCTCTCTCTCTCTCTCTCTCTCTCTCTCTCTCTCTCTCTATATATATATATATATATATATATATATTTGGACTCCTTAAAAACATAACCACAAATTCTCAATATTTTGATTTCTTAAGTTTAATGTTTAGCTTTTTATATCATATATATATATATATATGTATATCATAAAGATAAAAATAAAATAAAATAAAATATTTGAATTTACATTGAAATAAGTGATAACTATTGTAATTTATGTATTTACCATAATAGGTAACTTTGCCTATTTTAAAAGGCCTGTATATGTATATATTCGCACAAGAAAATTAGCAAAAATTAATAATTATCAAATAATATATGTTAATTTATTAGTTGAAATTTTAATGTAAATACACAAAGGTGAATGCTTAAATAAACTAAAATAATAGATTTTAACCCATAAAATTAAATAAATAAAAACACTGTCATAAATAAATCAAATTAAATACATAAGAAAAGAAAAATAAAAGGTGTATTAAATCATTGCCATAAATAAATAAATAAAACCTGGTCTCGGGACTTTCAACTCCACATACTGAATATTCAATTATTAGAAATTAGTTTGGATAAATTTGAGTGGACAACAGACGAACCTTGGCTCCTCAAGGTCCAACTCTCTGCCTTCTCCGCAACTAGCCGGTAAATTCTCCGATTTCATATTATTAGTTTTATCCTTTCCAAAAAGGAAAAAAATAATAATAATAAATATATTTGTTTCCCGAGAAAATTTAAGCAGACCCCAGCAAAATCAATATCAGGGTCTCTCTCTGTACAGTTGCTTATGTGATTATAGTCTTAGATAAGCTTTTCTTTCTTAATTTGGTTTTAAGAAATTACGTTTCGAACTCTGTTGAGATTAGTAGAGCAATATTGGGTTCTTTGTGCAGATACTGAGACTACTGTAGCAAAGCGTGGAGCTGGAAGAGGCAGACTAGCTGTTTGTGTAAACGTATTTGTGGAAAGAGATTAGATTCATCGCCACCAAAAATGGTGCAAGGCTTATCTCTAAGCACTCTCACAGCTTCCAGAAACACTGGGGTTTATGGGCCAACCCTTTCATGGAGGAAGCATTTCAAACTGATGAAGAAAATCCATATACCCTCTGCCAATGGAAGACATTGGCTTCAATGCGTGCAAAGCATGTTTTTGAAGGGTAATCCCAATATATTAAGGCAGCGAGATATGAGGGTTGAAGCTGGATGGCTCTTTAAAGGGGGTGATCAGGAGTTGGATGCAAGCTCAGAGAAAAGTGAGACTGCTAATGAGGATATTTTGATCTTCTTTTTTCAGCTGGACCTGGCTACCAGAGTACAGGTTGGTTTGGGTTTGAATTTAATTGGCTGTTTTGTTATACACGGTAAAGTTGAGAAAAATGATGTAGCATAATCTGTCAGCTCGGTATCTGATGAGCTTTTTATTGTTCTGTTCATGTATTGGCAGTATGCTCTAAACATGGAACAGTATGAAATTGCACAACAACTGAGAAACAAACTGACTGAGGTTAGATCCCTTGTCCTGGTTATTGAAATGCTAATGGGTTGAATATGGATTGATGTTTAATGTTTGTATTGTTTTTTAACTGAGACCAGAGAGTGCACTTGAAGGCCTGTATTTTGTAATGGAAGAATAAGTTTATTGCAAGGCTGAAACTTGCTTAATATGATTATGAAAAGTAGTACAGTTTGTGAAAGTATGGGTGTGCTAGTTCACTTTACTTTATAGTTGATGCATAAGTGATCTGATTACTTGGGACATATAACTTTTTGGAGTTTATGTTGCTTGTCTCCCTTTATTCATGCATCATATCTCTATGGTGAATGGGGTATTGATATAATTTACATCATGCTTATTGAGTGTTCTTTTTTGAAGGTTGAAGAAGAGGTCATTAAGCAGCAAGAAGTAAAAAGGGGTTCATCTTCAAAGAGCAAAGCTCAAGATAAGGCTATAACCCTAATTCGTCTGCGGTGAGTTCCACTACGTTTAAAAGTTGTTCTATGTGTTTTCCTTCTATCTTTCCCCCTACCTCTCTCTCTCTCTCTCTCTCTGTTCGAGTCTTTGGGCATATGGTGTCAACTAATTTATAATATAAGAATACATTGTTTTCCTTCTGTGCAGTGTAGACCTGCAGAACGCAATTGACAGGGAGAATTATGGATTGGCAGCCAAACTACGGGATGAAATATCTGAACTGGAGGCAGAGTCCCTTGCTGCATCAGCGAAAGCTCTGACTTATGAAAATGCGCAATATTCATTTCGATTGGGACAGAAAGTGTGGCATAAAATATTTGGTATATGAGTAACATGCCTTTTATTCAGCTTGTATTTATTTGACTTGAACTTAAGATGTGATCTCAAATAGGGGTAAAAATCTCTGTTGTCATGATGGGGGCCTGATGTGTAGTTGAATTTTATGATTACAGAACCTTTATGAGGAAATTCAGATCAAATCCCCTAAAATGAATCCAGCCAAAATAAAAAGGGAAAGCGGTAGAAATGGAGCTGTTTTCCTTAAGTCTTTCGCCCCTTCTTTCTCTATTTGTCTTACTAAAAGTCAGAGCTTTATTATTTTCAGGCTATCAAGCTGTGGTTTGTGGAATGGATCCAGTGTGCTGTGAATCAAGTTCATGGATTGAAACTGCACAGGTTGAAAAGTTGCCCCGGGCGTCCAATCAGCCATTTTATCAGGTTTATTGCTTGATGTTAATATGTTCAATATTTATAATGTAGATATTGTTATTTGGACAACTCTTTTGCCATCTAACCTGTTCACTCTACAAATGAAGGTAATTAAAATGAAAACAATTGAAGTGGACATACCATTGTACTTTACTTTCCAATTGATTTCCTTTTCTTCCTTTTTCTGTTCTAGGTCTTGGTTGATGTCCATGCAGACCCGAATCTTTTGGTGGCTTATGGTAATCTATGACTTTTTGATCCAATTTTTTGTTTGATACTTTTCCCTTGAAGTTGTACATGCACTTTATCCATAAAGATTAACTTCACATATTAGTTAACTAATAATTTACATAATTAGAGACACTACTTTGCTAATCCCTAATTAGCCTATGAAATGGTGTGCTTTGCAGTTGCTGAGGACAATTTATTGGCCCCTGACCCACCAGACATGGTGAATAGAATTACCCTCCCTTTCTCTTTAGGTTAATCAGAATTTCCATGAATGACATGAAAAAATCTCTTGGGCTATATTGTTTACTTATGTTTGCTTCCCAATTTTTATTTTTATTTTTTTGTGCAGAGTCGATTTGATCATCCTTACGTTTCCTTTTTATTCTACGGGATGGATGCAGCTGGAGATTTCATCCCAATCAAGCAACTACGAGAAAAGTATAGCAGGCCTCGGCATGAAATACCCATTGATCCAGAAGACGATTGATGCCTAAGAGAGATCCATGTCGAAGGCATTCTCCATTTACCTATGTATTGAAGGTAGGAGCACGTATAAGTTAATAGTTTCATACTCTTAGCTGAATAAACTAAAGATGGTAACTACTAACTGTATCCAACTTCTAGTTCCGGTCCGAGAAGTTGTGAAGCTGCTATATGCTCTCATTTTCTGGCTATAATATAATAGATGTTTGTGTTTCTGCAGGAATTTCATTTTACTCAGTCGTCTCCATTTGTACATCCCTAGCGGGCAGAATTTCTTTGTACATGATAGAGTGATTAGAGAGCTCATTCTGTTAGTTTCAAATCTCTACTGTATTTGGGGGTGTTGATCAAATTCCACTCATTTTCAGTCGAGAAGAAATCAAAGCAATGGAACTTGAGACGTGTTTTAGCCTTAAAATTGATACTTGTTTTGGGCAGTGGAATTAATATTGTGAAATTTCTTCTATCAGCAATTAGAAATATTGTTACATGGAATCCAGGCCCATTCATCTTGTGTGAGAGCCTGAGAGGCAAGGAGAAGATGATATGGTTTACTTGAATTGTGCTAGTTTAACTCATTTTAGATCTCTTGTAAGATCCTCAAGGCCTTAAAATAGATATCATGGAGGGAGGGCAACAAAATGTTTAGAATATAACAATAATCAGAGCGGTGAGGTTTAGGATTGAAACATTAGTTTCATGGGATAATTTCAAAAAATTTACTTCTAATTTGAATTTTGTATTTTTTTTTTACGTATTTTACACTCTACAGAAACTTCTTTTAAAATTTTATATTATTTTATATTTTCTTTTTTCTTTGTTTAAAAATATAATATCAGCCAAAATTTATGAGTGGGAAAATATAATATATCTAAATAATAAAATTCACCATTTTGTAAATGGGTGAAACTCAAATGATTGGTGTTTTTAAAGATAATACTTAAAGTATTTAAAAAATAAAATTTTGAGTCTACTCAGTAATTATCAATTAAAGTGAAAATATGCTATATCAATTAAGTTATTTTATAATTACGCTCGTAATATTTGATCCAATTTTATAGTTTTTATTAATAGAAGGAAAAACAAATAAAGTAAAGTTTAAAGGTAATCTCTACAAAAAAAATATTTTAATTTAAATACAACATTAATAGACAAGTACAAAAATTTAGGTAGAAGGAAAGTTTATAAAGTTGTCCTTTATTTTCAACACTATTACTGTTTGACAAATTAAAACAAGGTACATATGGTTAATTTTTATTTATTTACTTTTGGACAGGATTACAATATTTTAAGTGTTTATGTCTTCAATTTTTGTCAAATGACAAAAACCAACAATTATTTAATTCTTCTCCCTTTATTTTTTTCCCCTTAAAATTTATATTTCTATTTTAATTTTCAACTTTTTCATTTTAAAAAAGGAAACTTACAATATTTTGTCACACCGTCTAGCGTCTAATAGAAAATCTACAATACTTCACACGTGTGAGTTAGCAATAGAGATTTTGCCTTCATAGGGTCAATCACTATCATACAAAAATTCCCGAAAGTCTAAAATTCAATTAAATCCTTTAAAAAAAAAATCAGCTCAAATTCAATCTTCAGGTCTTTTTCCTTTTTTTCTTTTTGCTTTGGACTTGGACTTATTTTTAATGTAGATCTAGTTTGAAGTCTCGCTAGTCAAACTACTCATTAGATCATTTCAAAATTTAATATGATTAGTTAGTCGATATAATTTTATAATTTATTTTTCTATTTTTATTCAATTTATCATAAATATTATTATATGGTATGTTATTTTTGTTTATTGTTTGTTATATTATATAATTTATTAATATTATAAAATAACTTATTTTTATTTGATTATTACAAATATTTTAAGCGAGAAAATTAATATTTTCAATTAAATTTTAAGATTATCTAAAAAATTTAAAAAATTAATTTTAAATTTTAAATTCAGATCTAAGTTTTAAACCCGCTTAGTTCGATACCTACAAGGTTGAGTACTGATTTTAAATTTGAAATATTAGTCTGATCTGGCTTGAATTTTTTTTTCAGCTTAAAAAAATTCAGTCTGAATCTGTTCGAATTCAAATTTATAAATTTGGACCAAACTGAAAAGACCGAGCTTACACTCTATCACTGCCAAATGCCAATGATGATTTGCAAAACATAGAATTTTTAAAAACAAAGAAGTGTTTGAAACAACTTTGCTCTTAAAACCATTTAGTTTTGCTTATGCATGCTTTAGTTAGTAGAGTGTATTCAATTATGACTTTTGGAAATTTTTGCAGACTTTTTTAAATAGACTTTAATAGATTTGTATAGACTTTTGTAGCGCTTATAAAAGTATGCTTGACTTTGAATAACTTTTATAATTTATTTTAAATGACTTTCAAGACTTTAAATGATTTTTATAAATTTTTTTTTTCAATGACTTATAAATTTAAACGACTTTTATAGACTTTTATATTTAAAAACTTTTATATTATTTCACATAGCTATGGAAGATTTTTATACAGTTCTATTGATTTTCATTTTAAAAAACGTTTTAGTATATTTTTATTAACTTTTAAATATAATATAGACTTCGTAGTAGTATAATTATATTTTTCTACATCAATAAAATATTTTTTAACAGGATAAAAATATAAATTATCTCAAGAAAAAAATTATTTTAAAAATTATTGACCGAAATTCATAATTATTTTTATTTCTTAGTATTTAAAAATATATTAGATATTCTACTTTTCATATTAAGCAAAAGTAAATGAGCAAAAATATATATATATATATATATATATAAATAGTCATTTAGGTCTTTTCTCAAAGCAAATCACAGATTTATTACTTTGTTATATTTATATAAAAAAAAAAGTATTATTAATTATTAGCAAATATATAATAAAAGAATAGAAAAAAAATCCATAATTTATTTTATTAGACTTTGGTTTCGCAATAGAATAAGAGATAAAAGAATGCGAAGAATAGAAATGAGGAGGAAAGAGCTTCAAAATAATATATAATATAAATTTAATTGGAATAATTTAAAAAATTTTTAAAAGTTTATAAAGTTTTGGCATATAGTGAAAGACTTTTTATAAGTATAAAATTTCTATGTTTGACTAAAAATTCTATAAAAAAAATTTCATTTTTAAAAGTCATTCACAAATTAAATACCTTATTAATTTATTAATTTTTAAAAAAGTATATTCATGACTTTATAAAAATTTTAAAAGTCTGAATTAAATATATATAAACTTTTTAACTTCGTAAAAATGATCTAAAATTTTGATTAAATACACACTAATCTTTCTTAGTCCATAGACAATTCCTCCGCTACCAATCATAAGTTAATACCTCAAAGCTCTCTTAATTCAATGCAAACAATTTGCTTTGTGCTTTAGAAACAAAGTAAACTGTTGGTAAAAAGACTTGATTAATTAGTGACATAGCTCATTTATATATTTATATAAATTATTAGACACAAAAAGCCGAATTTTTTTTTTTTTTTTGGTGAAAACAAAAAGCCGATTTATTAGGCCCCAAATGTTAAATAAACTCCTGAACTTAGGTTAGCGTTTGAATTGTACATTATAACTTTCTAGCCTCTACAAACAGTTTACAGATTTTTTTTTTTTTTTTTTTTCTGAAAAAAAATGATCCAGCCAGATCATAGGCCCAGCAATTACCTAATGATTGGGTCAAATCTAAATTATTTTTTTAATCCAGTAGAAATTCACACCAGTGGCCCATTAAACTGAAAATTTCATCTTTCTTCTGCGGTAGCAGCGAAGATGAGCACTTGAGTCTAAACGAGGATACCAAAATTCAAACTTCAACTCCCATACTCGCAGATGTGAAAATTTAGCTGACTCCTACCAATGAGCTATACTAAGTGCACCAACAGTTTACAGATTATTTTGTAGAGATTTAGAATTTCTCATTAATTTTTTTTTCCTTTTATGATCAGGTACGGCTACATGTAGATCTTTCCTAAATATATTTTAGAAGCTTATTTTAATTTTTAAGTCATTTTCTGCATCTAAACGATTCCTTCACAAACAACCTTAGCTTTCAGTTTCTAGTAATTTGTTCGGTGTATCAATGACCCTCTATATGCCCTTATTCAGGTCTTGCACCACTTTAAGAACACTAACTCAACTCCATGCCCATCTCTTGGTTTCTAGCCTCCATAAAGACCCACTTGCTTCAACCAAACTCATTGAATCCTATGCTCAACTGGGTTCCCTCCAATCCTCAAGACAGGTCTTTGTGACGTTTCCAAACCCAGATTTTTTCATGTGGGGTGTACTTATTAAGTGCTATGTTTGGAACCGTTTTTTTGGAGAAGCTCTTCAACTCTACTATAAAATGATGTACCATGGAATTCATATTAACAGGTTTATATTTCCATCCATTCTGAGAGCTTGTTCTGGTTTTGGTGATCTTGGTAGTTGTTGGAAGCTCCATGGGAGGTTAATCAAATGTGGGTTTGATAATGATCCTGTTGTTCAAACCTCAATTCTCTGTATGTACGGGGAAATGGGCTACTTAGATATTGCCCGGAAAGTATTTGATTCAATGCCGATAAAAGATGTGGTTGCATGGGGTTCCATTGTAGAGTTGTATGTGGAGAATGGGGAGGCAAATGAAGGGTTGGAGATGTTCCGCTGGATGGTCTCTGAAGGAGTTAATCCAGATTCGGTAGCAATGCTTAGTGTTGCCGAGGCTTGTGGTGGTTTGGGGTTCTTAAGACTAGCTAAATCAGTTCATGGTCATGTTGTAAGAAAAGAAATGGAATGTGATGGTTCTTTAGATAACTCTCTAGTTGTAATGTATGGTAAATGTGGTGACTTATTAAGTGCAGAGAGGATCTTTCAAGACATTGCTCTTCGACGTACTGCTTCTTGGACAGCAATGATTTCCTGCTATAATCAAACAGGCTGCTTCAGGAAAGCACTAGATGTTTTTGTTGAGATGCAAGAGTCCAAAGTAGGGCCAAATTCAGTTACCTTGATGAGTATTCTAAGTTCTTGTGCTAGGTTAGGCTTGCTCAAAGAGGGGAAGTCAGTTTATTGCTTTGCTACTAAAAATGATGTAGACCCTGACCTTGATCTTTTAGGACCAGCATTGCTAGAATTATATGCTGAATGTGGGAAACTTAGCAACTGTGAGAAGATTCTTCTTACAACCAGAGAAAGAAACATTGTGTCATGGAATATGCTCATTGCATTTTATGCTAGGAAGGGGTTTTTGAGAGAGGCATTAGGACTTTTTGCACAGATGCAGTCAAAAGGACTGATGCCAGACTCATTTAGCCTTTCAAGTTCTCTCTCAGCTTGTGGAAATGTGAGTCTATTACACCTTGGACACCAAATACATTGTCATGTTATCAAAAGAGGCTATTTTGATGAGTTTGTCCGGAATTCGCTTATTGACATGTACTGTAAATGTGGTTTTGTAGTTTCAGCTTACATGATATTTGACAATCTTGACTATAGAAGTGTCATAGCATGGAATTCTATGATTTGTGGATTTTCTCAGAATGGTTATGCAGTTGAGGCAATCAATCTTTTTGATGAAATGTACTTGAACTCTCTAGAGGTGAATGAAGTGACCTTCTTGAGCCTAATCCAAGCTTGTTCTCAAATAGGTTCTTTAGAAAAGGGAAAATGGGCTCACCACAAGGCCATTACTTATGGTGTGAAGAAAGACATTTATATTGATACAGCTCTAGTTGACATGTATGCCAAGTGTGGAGACCTTCAGACAGCACGAGAAGTCTTCAATAACATGTCAGAAAAGAGCATTGTGTCATGGAGTGCCATGATTGCTGGGTATGGCATGCATGGTAAGATCAATGCTGCCATATCACTCTTCAATCGAATGTTAGAATCAGGATTAGAACCAAATGATATTACCTTCATGAATATTCTGTCAGCTTGCAGTCATGCAGGCTCCGTGGAAGAAGGAAGATCATACTTTAGCCTGATGAAGGATTTTGGCATTGAGCCTAACACCGAACATTTTGCTTGTATAGTTGATCTTCTAAGTCGAGCTGGTGATCTTAGTGGTGCATATGGAATTATCAAATCAATGCCATTTTCTGTTGATCCTAGTATATGGGGTGCCCTGCTCAATGGGTGTCGAATCCACCGGAGGATGGACATGTTTGAAATCATTCAAAAAGATATTTCAGAAATTAGTACTGATGATACAGGGTACTATTCTTTACTGTCTAATATATATGCAGAAGGAGGGAATTGGGAGGAATTTGGGAAGGTGAGGTTGAAGATGAAGGGCATAGGTCTGAAAAAGGTTCCCGGGTACAGTACAATAGAGCTTAACAAACAAACTTACAGATTTGGAGCCGGAGATAGTCCTCATGCAGAAATGAAGGAAATTTACAGTTTTTTGGAAAATTTCCAGGGTCTGGCTCAGGGACAAGATTGTAATATGTATTATGATAGTTCATTATCTGACAATTGTGTATTATCATCTGATGAAAATAATGTCTTGAGACAGTTTGAAGCTAACAATACATAAAATTTTCTTACCTCACAAATAAGAATACACATCTCAAAAAAATGTCTTTAAGTTTTGTCACTTGTTCTTGAAATTTTCGTCCAAAATCATGTCATAATTGGCACTACAACTAAGTTTTTCAAAGTAACAATCTTTACAATTTCTCCCCCGGTTTTTTTGTTGTTGTTGCTGCTGCTGCTGGTGTTGTGTTGTGTGGACAGTGACCTGTTATATAGAACCAAACCATCGCATCTAATTTATTCAATAACATAACAGATCGACTTTTCTGATGGATTGATGACCAAATAAAAAAATAATTATAATAAAATTAAAATTAAAAAATTATCCAGGGAGTTGCAAGAATGATAGAATAGTACAATAAAGAGCATAAATATTTCAGACTTGGTGGCTAAAACTTGTCAAGCTGTATCTAGCCTCTTGCTCTTTTCATCTGTGATTCAGTTGCTAGAGAAACTAGTAGATTCACCTCAACAAAACTCGTATAGTAATTAATACACTTTTCCCCATTTTACGTTAAAGGAACCCTGGAAAACCTGCCGTTGAACTCAGCAGCATCCTGCCTTCAGTACTGTAATATTCTGGTATCAAATGGTCTAGTTTCCTGGATCAACCAACATAACTATACCTGATACCCTATATCAAGTGAAAACATACAAAAACCACAAATAGCAGCCTCTTACTTTGCACTAGTTTACAAATAGCAATCCTTCAGGGTAAAAATACCTAGCTTTCTAGTATTACTTCAAAGCATCTTTTACATATTTTGTACAAACGTCTCAACTTCTAATTAACCCACCCCAACCAACACCTTCTTCACTGTTGTAATTTCTCCCTAAATGTTTATACAGTCAAAATAGGAAATGGCAATGTTGTCAATATTCTTAAGTGCCTCCACCATATAGTGCTTCATGAGTGGTCCAAGCACAATGTTTTCCTTTCATATTGGACATTGGACTGTCTAGTATGCTATGGTTCTTCTTTGATTCCATGGGAAAGCATAAGATCTGCTGAAACTTGTGTCTCCGCTAATAACATATTGAGGTTGCAGAAAAAGAAGCTTACTGTCGTAAGCACATTTATAAGACACTATTCTCCAAGTACGGTCATTTCAGCTGGTATCATGCCAACAATATCTCTGGTATGCATTCCTAATGAGCTCATAATTTGCTGATGTTTCATGTTCAATCCAACATAAAAAAAAAAAAATGGCACCAGTTCAACGAGTCCATGTAAGATCATATTAATCGCTTACATGATTTTGAGCACTAAATATGGTATCCATGATGTAAGTTCTGCAGCTTTTTTGCAACTCCTTATCATACAAGCTTCTTCCATCAGGAACCCAGAAGAGGCCATAGCTAACCAAAACATTCCATCCTTGCAGGTGAAATATCATTTCTGATATTCATCTCCACCAGGCTACACCCAGGGGACTTGTTAAGTTTTCTCTTTCTCATTAGTTCTCTTACCTGATTAACCTGGTTCCATCTTCCATCCAAAGCATACAGGTTAGAAATGAGCACAAAATAACAAGCTTCATCAGGATCAAGCTCTAGTACTTTTTTTATCACGCCTTCTCCAAGATCAAATCTTGAATGCAGTCCACATCCATGGAGAAAAGCTCCAAACAAACTAATATCGGGTTGAACTGGCATTTTCTCAATAAATTCTAAGGCTTCTTCAAGCCTACCAGCACGGGCCAAGAAATCAACTATACATGCATAATGTTTCTTGGAAGGCACAAACTTATACTGCTGACATATTGAATTAAAATACCCCCATCCTTGCCCGCTCATTCCTGCATGGCTACATGTTGATAGAATAGCCATGAAGATTACTTCATTGGGTTCAAGATCTTGCTTCAGCATTTCACTGAATAGTGCAAGGGATCTACTACTGTCCCCCTGCATCCCATATCCACCAATCATTGCACTCCAGGTGACAGTGTTTTTCTCTTCCATTCCATCAAACACCAGACGTGAAGACTTAACATCCCCACATTTGGCATAAAAGTTTAGAAGTGTGGTACCTACAAAGATATTAGATGCCAGTAGACCACCCTTTATAGAATAAGCATGAAGAGCTGAACCAACTTGAAGTGCACCAAGGGAAGTACAAGCTGAGAGGACATTAACCAATGTGATTGAGTCAGGTGAGAACAGTTCTGATCTCATTTGATTAAACAATTGAAGGGCTTGATAAGCACACCCATTTTGCATATACCCAGAAATAATGGAATTCCAAGCAACTACGTCTTTCTCCAAGATGGTTTCAAATATATAGCGAGCTTCACCAACCATACGGCATTTTGCATACATGTCCATAAGAGAATTTCCCATTATAGATTCTTCTAACCCAAGTTTGATTCCAAGACCATGGATAGACCTCCCTAAACTCAAATTGCCCAACTGTGCACATGATGAAATCACACTTGCTAAGGTGATCGAATTTGGCAACAAATGAACCCATTTCTTATCAGTAAACAACTTCAAAGCCTCATCTGGATAGCCCATCTGAGAGTAGCCAACAATCATTGCTGTCCATGAAACAAGATCAACCGTAGAAAGTTCATTAAACATAGACTGAGCATCTCTAATGTCCCCACACTTGACATACATGTCTAGAAGAGCTGTCCCCAATAAAGAATTATGTTCATTACCGTTTTTAATAACACAACCATGAACCCATCTCCCCTGATGTAAAGCCCCTAATTTTGTACAAGCTGAGACTAAGCTCCCTAACATGAATGGATTAGCCTCAACAAATCCTTCTCTCATCCGATTAAACAAAACTAATCCTTCTTTTGCACAGTCATTCTCCACATATCCCACAATCATTGAAGTACAAGATACCACATTTCCATCAAGAATTTCATCAAAAACCGCACGAGAACTCTCAATCCACCCACACTTAGCATACATGTCTACCAAACCCGTCAACACAAAACTATCTGGATTCCCCACCTTCTCAACCTGGCAATGCACCTTCCTCCCTTCATCTATGTTCCGCAATTCGCTACACGCCTTCAACACGATTGAGAAAACAATATTATCTTGCTCACTGAAGCATTTTCTCATACGGTTATGGAACTCTATAACCTCCGAATACAAATCATTCAAAAAGTACCACCTAAGCATCACCTTCGAGGAATAAAGATCTGGGTCACGCATTTGATCGAACACTAACCGGGCATTCTGTACGCGCCCTAATGAACCATACAAGCTAACCAATTTAGTGCCGCAGATAATGTCATTCCTCAATCCGTCTACAATGAGCAAGGCGTGGATTTTCTTGAGGGAATCGATGCTTCTGCAGAAACGCAGAAGAGAAAAGCAGGGGTATGAAAACACGTCCATGGAAGCTAATGTGTAAGAAAGCTCAGGTGGTTCTGAGAGTGGTAATTGATAGTTTGCATGGGTCAGAGTCCTCCATTGAAGAAAGACAATTTTTTTTGTAAGGCTTTGTTTGCTTGACGTAAAGACGAGTTTAATCATTTTCTGTTTTTGTTTTTCTCCTTTTCTTTCTCATTTGAAGTGAGAGAATCGGAGTTTTTTCCAAAACAAAAAGTGGCTATAAACAACTTTTAAAAAAATTAATGTCTGATATTTATATGCATTTGTTTAAAAAAGTTATTTACTAGAGCACAATTTCTTAAAAATTATAAAGTTCAGATCCAAATCTAAAAAATTAAAAGTTAAAATTTAAAATTTCATTTAAAAAAAAATAGATATGAGCCTTTTTCCTTTATGTACATAACTATAAATATATATAAGGGCATTTCTATATAATATACGTTCATAAAAAAATAAATAAATAAAAGTAAATAAATATAATATATATACTCATGTTTCGCTGATAATTTTAACATACCATTTGTATTATAAGAGGTGGATCCAAAAATTTTATTAAGAGCCATAGGCAAATATAAAATTTCATTAAAGAGCTATGACCTAGTATAGAACAATATATTTATGCAAAAATAAAAAAATAATGATAAAATAAAATATAAACGCGTTAAAAAAATGCACAAGCATATAATAATATATTACTAATTTTATTATTTCATTAATACAAAAAAGCTCTATAAAAATAATAAAATAAATATAAAAGATCTCAAATTTTAAATTTTATGGTAGCTGAGCTCTAAAATTTTTAAATTTATAAAAATTATTTATTATTGTATAAAAATTAAAAGTTAAAATCAATTTATACGTCAACAAAGTAATATCACATTATTTAATAATACTGTTTGGTAAACTTTTAATAACTATAACTTTATGGATTGAATATAGCCGGGTCCAACATTGAAAACAATCATTAAAGAGAATAATTATTCACAAAATAAAAATAAAAGTGAATAGTTGATAATTAAAAAAAATGGCAAAGAGATGAGAGGAAGGCAAGACAGCCCAAGTGCAATTAAAAGGTGACACATTTTTTTTTTTTTTTTGGTAGAAAAGGTGACAAATGTTGTGTACATAATTTAGCTACATGTCAGACCAATTCAACACACAATAAAAATAAAAATAAATAAATAAAAAATGAAAAAGACAGACAATCAGAAAAGGAGGAGCAGTAGCACCGAATTTTGTTTGGGAATGCTTTTTGGATGACGAAAGAGAAAGAAAATAAAAGAGAAAGGTGATTGGGTGGGAGAGTATCTAAGACTAAGACTATATAAAGAGAGAGAATGTGTGTATTTAGGGTAAATGGTTGAGAGTTGACTAAGACACATTAGATATTATATATATATATATATATATATAGTACACCCCCATATCACCTCAGACACCGACACGCTCTCTCCTTTGCAGGCCCAACCTAACCGAGATCTTCCTCCTCCCTCGCTCCTTCACGCGCCTTTGCTCTCGTGTGCCCATTCTTTTCATTTTTCTCCCTCATAGTTGACATAATTATATTTATATATACGATTGGGATGTTACTTTGAAAAGGAAACTGAGATTTAGGTCCCTTCAGTTGTAGCCTTTCTGTTGGCTTTTTTTGTGCTGTTAATGCAGTTTTATTTTGACAAAAAAAAAAAAAAAACTGAGATTTATCATATTTTTATATAATGGCCATGTTAAAGAAAATGTGGGAAAATGGTTACATAGTGAAAAAGTTTAGTGAAAATATTTATTGAATTTTATTTCTCTCTCTCTTTTTTTTTTCTTTTTTCTTTTTCCTTTTTTGGTGAATTTCCATCTTCAAAAATAAAACTAAGATAATAAGACTTGTGATAAAGAAAATTTTATTAGGATGGATAATGTTAATTTCAGGGAAAATTTCGAAGTGCTCTTTTTTTGAAAAAAAGGGAAAAATTTAGATATCTATTGTTCATTTAAGTGGTTAATTTGGATATTATGTGGCCAATTTCATTAAATATTAACAATATTTTTTAGGAAAAAGGACAATTTGACTTAATGCAATAGCTTAGTGAGGACCTTGGTTCAAAATATAATTTTGGGAGCAAAATAAAATAAGATGAAAGTTGATGGGGTATTTTGTAATTTTCCATTTAATTTAAAATAATAAAACTTTAAAAAGTATGTTTTCTTTCTTTACACAGTATATAGACATGATCTGCATTTTTGTATTTGAATAATTGTTGGTAAAATACATTTTAGTAAATTATTAATAAAAATTAGAACAATACTAAAAATATTATCTAATTTACTAATATATATATATTAAGTATATATTGTCATTATTTAATCCGTTTATATTAATTCATATTTATTTAAAAAAAATTTATTTATCTATATTTAAATTATATTAATATAGTAACTAATAAAATAATAACATATTTATATTTTTTTTAATAATAAATTAATTTATATGTTGAAAAACTAAATAGTTACTCTAGTATTAGTCTAAAAAATATATGTACATTGGAAGAATAAAAAAAATTTAATCTAGATGTGGGAATTAAATATGGAGAGCTTTTTATTGCAATTTTTCTTTTTTCTTTTTCATTTGGATATGTGAGGATTAATTAGGTCTAGCAAAGTGTCGTGTTGAACCGTATTCGTTTCGTGTTAAATTTTGTTCACCCGAATTCAACCCGTTAAGTTTTTGTGTTGAACCGTATTCGTGTCGTATCGTTTCGTGTTCGTGTCGTGTTTTATTTCGTGTTTACTATGCATGTACATGAGTGTTTTATTTTTTTTTATTTAAATTAATATATATTGTCAAATGATAAATCATTATCAATTCATGTCTATTAAGCCTAAATACATATTCAAATTATATGCTAAACATCTTAAAAAAAATATTAACATACTAAAATTCAACATAAATAATAACTGTGAATTTAAAATATGTAAAATATTATGAATTAAAGCTATATTAAATATTTATCGTGACTAAAAAATAAAATATGCATTTCAATTATAAATTTAAAAATATTCAAAATATTATAAAACAAACTAAAATTAATTTAAAAATATTCAAAATATTATAAACCAAACTGAAATTGTACATCTAATATAAGTAATAAAAAAGATAAAATCTAAAACAAAATATTAATATATAAATAGATATAAAAATTGTNAAAAAAAAAAGTAATGTAAAAAGTTAACTATAAACAAATAATTAAATTAATATTTTTTTATTATGTTTTATCTTGACATATTGTGTTAACGTGTTATAATCCGTTTTAACCTGTTTTCTTAACTTATTTTATCATGTGACACTGATATCAATCCAATCCGATATTACAGACTCAAATCTATAAATTATTATGTCATTTCGTATCATATTATCATATCCTATAACATTTTACCAGATCTAAAATTAACTCATAATTAGAAAAACCACTTTTTATTAAAAGGGACATTTTCTGTTGAGAATTAAAAAATATTATTTGTGACTAAAGCACCAATAAAATTTGGATGTTGGCAATTTAATTGGCTACAACTAAAAATTTACTTTTATAATTAAATTTTAATATTAAAATAATTAAATGCTCCTAATTAATAATTGCAACATAAATAACGGTTCATGATCACCAGTAGAACACGCTATTAACAATTATTAATTGATAATTTTTATTTTAAATATAAAAATAATAGTTTTTTAATGATAACCAATTAAGTGTCTGAGAGTAATTTTTTAAATGGCTCAGACCATTTCCAAAATGATAAAAGCATTTCATACAATGTTTGGCAAAATATTGTGAAATCACCTTTAGTGATTTTGTTATTAGAAAGTCAACCATTTGGCGATTCTTGAAAAACCACCTTTTTTTTTTTTAGGAACTGTTCATAAAAATCATTTCACATTGTATTTAGATGATACTAGTGCTCCAATTATAAAATTGAATTTTCAATAGATTTCGTTCTCTTTTACTTTTGCATTAAAATATTTCCTTCCCTAAAAGATACATATTCATATATATATATATATATATATATCATACACGAATTGTTTTTTATTTTAAAACTAAAGATGTTTTAAGCAAAAAAGTTACTATATTTGAATCAAATCTTAGAATTAAAAAAAGAAAAAATCAAATCAAATTTTAGATTTATGAAAAATTAATTTTTGAGATTATAAAAAAAAAAATCAAATTTTAAATTTGAACTTATGCTTTAAGCTTGGACCGATACTAAACCTAAAATCCACTTGATATTTATAGAACTGGATACTAAAATTTAAAATTTAAAACTTTAATCCAATCTGGCCCGCAACAAATTTTCTCTCTTGCCCCAAACGTACAGTTTTTTTTTTTTTTTTTTTTTT
>QANX01006905.1:167526-204293 GCA_003254975.1 Ochetophila trinervis
TTTTTTTTTTTTTTTTGCTAAAATAAAAAAGGACATATCCATAGCAGAGTTATAGACCCAGGAGTTATCTAGTGAATGAGTTAAACTCATGCATCTTTTTAACCCAGTGGGAGTCCACACTAGAGGTCCATGTCACTAGAAACTCCCTCCCGCTCGTGCGGTAGCAGCAGAGAGGAGCACTTGAGTCTAAATGGAGCTACCAAAACTCGAACTTCAACTCCTATATTCGCAGATGTAAAAGCTCAGTTGGCTCTTATCACTGAACTACACCCTCAAATGACAAAAATATTCAGTTTAATCATACTAGAATTTACACTCTACATAAAAAAGTTACCAGATTTGTGCAAAAATACATTCAAACAAAAGAAGAATTAATACTACTTCACCATAACCAAACACCAGAAAAAACAAGGCACATCATGTGGGTACTTTTTTTTTAAATTTGTTGTCACATAAGATAAATAAACAGATTAATATAATTTTTTTTTCCAATAGCTCTGTTTAAATAGTCTATTAAGTTAATGAGACATAAAAAATAAAAACTGTCTAGTTGTTAGACAATCTGACTCACCAATTTAATTTAATTTTATCAATTTTAGTTAACTTTTAGATAACTTTTAATTTATTATGAACACAACCACTGTAAATAATTTTTAGATAAATATTGTTTATTATATAGACATTGTACCATATAAGCATAAATATTTATATCTCTTCTGCCACATAAACTCTAATAGAAAGAACCATTGGAATTGCTCTTAAAAATTAACAAAGTTGCTGGTATAAAAATGAAAAATGAGTCAGAGATGAAAAATCTCAACGAGGCGGAGTACTAGAGAGGTCATTTTGCCCTCTTGGTTGTCATTTTTATCAGTGGAATTGCAGCTTACGTTGCAAATTTTAATTAAAAATATTTAAAATTTTATTTTATTTTTTAATACTAAATACTAACACCAGCAACCTTGCTAGCTTTTTATTATTATTATTATTATTATTATTATTATAACCAGCAAGAGACTTTTCCTTTTCTTTTTTCGTTTGTTCTTTTTCCTTAATGCGGATGAAATGATTATTGCCTAAAAACATAGAAGTTGTAAACTGGACTATTTCCAAGCGGACCAAAAGAAATGGGTTTTAAAAGGATGTTTTTGCTCTTGTTTTTGTTTAAATGGATAATCACATAAAATAAAGGGCAGCAGAAAACACTTTTCTCTTTTGACCTTTTTGGCAGGAGGGCGTCAAAATCTCACTCTGCTGTTGGAAAAGCATTTTGGGATAGAATATAATAGTTCCACTTTGGATTGTTCTCAAAAGGAGGATAATTATTGCAGCAAAAAAAACGGAGGATAATTATTATTATATTTTTATTTTTCTTTTTGGTCAACATTAGGAAGTTAGGTGTTTTTACAGCACTAGTAATACTTTGGTATGCTCGAGACACACAAAGTTATTCCTGGGCATACAAAGTTTCATGCTTCTTAGAGTAATACCAGTACTAAAAAAAACCTGAACAACTAAAGAATCAAAAGACTAATGTATATTTTCTGGTGCACCAGATCCCTTTCGCAGAGCAAGTGCAGAACATACTCATAACATCTCAGATGTTGATGAACAAGACATAGTATAAGGACTTCGAGAAAGAACAGAGAGATTAGCCAGACATTTTAGAAATAGCAAATCAGACAATTTTATTTGATTTTCCTCTTGCCGAACAAGAGAGAAAGGAGCTCCTTTTATAGCCGGAGAAGGCATCTCATAAAAACTTTTACCCAAGGAAAAAGTAAAAGAGAAAGCAAATTACAAGAGGGGAAAAGCAAAAGCAAAAAGTAAAAGCCACCGAATGTAAAAGCCACCGAAAAGCATCACATGCTATTCTGGCTAGGTGACACGTTGAGATTTTGGTAGTCTGAGTCTGAAGAATCCAAAGAAGCACCTCGCCCAAAATCTTTCCACCAGGGAGCAGTAGTAGTATCACGTAGGCTATCTGTCTTCCACTGAGTTCCAACATTGTGGTCCATCCAGGTGTCAAAATGATCATCATAGGGATCCTGGGAGTCTTGGAACAGAGAATCTTGAAAGTTAGGAGAGGTCTGGGAGTCATTATTGGCTCTACTGGTCGGATTGTCAAAATCACCAGATGGGCCCAAATCCATAGGAGTAGGGCTGGAAGGGCCTGGTTCGAGGATCCTTGATGGGCCGGGATCTTTCAGAAGAGGGCCTGGCGGAGAATGGTCAGGGATAATGAGGACCTCATCAGGACCTGAAGTCTCGTCGAGGCTATTAATTTCACGAAGGAAGTCTTGAAGTAAAGGCCTCTGAGCAGTGGACAATTGGGTTTTTGAAACAGTGGCCCACTCATAAGCCATTCCCTGAGCCCATAATTTGCCAGTTGTTTTGTCGAAGTAGTAAGACCTATGAAGTATGAAGATGGATGATGTTTCTTTCTGCTCGTTTGGCGGGAGCTTCCATAAGTTCTTGTGCTGAAGAATCTTGTAGAGTTCTTCCCTTCACCATTGAAGGTTATGAAACCATTCCAAAAAAGTCCAGAGAAGGGAGTCATGATTGCTTGTATTTATCAGATGATCAAGGAGAGGAAGAGTAGGAAGGACCAGAGCAACAGAATGCTCCGTAATACAACACCACAGATACCAGAGAAGCTCATCAGTAAAAGTCAGACCTGGATCAAAGTAGAATGGAACTGTATAATAAAACTTATTATTCCACAGAGAGGCTCTATGGGGCTGATCAAGACAATGGAGCACATGATACAGATAGGTAGTTCTCTTTTCTTGTGCATAAGCAAGGATGATGTGTGGGGGAAAATGATCATTAAGATCAGGAGGAAGGTTTCTCTGGATAGTTGCTCGATCAGGGAGATGAGGAGGGTTGACCATCATAATCAGGGGAAAAGAGGATATGTGAGAGATAAGTTTTATGGGGGGAGGCCTTGAGAGAAGATCAGGAATCAAATTTTCCCGACCTTTGAGATGTTTGACCGAGAAGTCATATTTAGAGAACCAATCATTGAGACGAAGAAGTTGCTTATCAGGGAGAACTTTATTCTTAAAGTCAAGGACTCTTGGAAAAGACGAATTATCCATGTTGATTAGAAAATGGTATCCAAGCAGATGTAATTCAAATTTCTTAATACCATATTTCATAGCAAGGATCTCCTTGTAGATGGTGTGGTAGTGTTTTTCTGCTGGAGAAAACTGACCACTAGCATGGGCACAATAATGTCTTTTTCCACGTTCATCTTCTTCAAGGAGAAGGGCTCCCCAATAATCATCACTGGCGTCAGTTTGTAGGATCCGTTGTCCTGTACCAGGGATCTTCAGAGGAGGAGGACGAGCAGCTATCTCCTTAAGGGCCTTTACAGCCTAAGTCTGGGTGGAGCTCCAGGGAGGAGGATTTTTCTTTAGCAGAGCAGAGAGCTTACTCGTGTGATGAGCAACCTTGGGGATAAACTCTCTTACGTAGTTGATGATTCCCAAAAATTGCTGAATCTGCTTCTGGGTAAGATTTTCATCTGGGAAGTTAACCAGCTCCTGTGTCAAGTGACCTCCTGGTTGGTAAATTCCATCACGGATACGTAATCCAAGGAAATCAATGGAAGATTGAGCCAGAAAACTCTTTTGCTCAGAAAGCATGACGCCATGGTGCTGCGATATATCTAAAAACTGAGTTAGCAGAGCTTGATGTTCTTCATGGGTATTGGAGAACAGGAGGATATCGTCAATGTAGACGAGAGTGTTATTCAGGATAGGCTCAAATATCTTTAACATAGATTTTTGGAACAGAGATGGGGCAACCTTAAGCCCAAATGGGAGAACAGTCCACTGGTACTGGGCATTAGGAATGCAAAAGGCTGTTTTGGGCCTATCAACGGGATCAATCCCAATTTGCTAAAATCCAGCTTTGAGATCGAATTTAGAAAAGATTTTCGCTTCATGAAGCTGGGCAAACAAGGGTTTGATCTTTGGGAGAGGGAACTTGTCATCCTTTAGGAAGAGGTTTAATGGCTTGTAATTTATGACAAGTCTTTTCTTTTTTCGGATAACCTCGGACCTTTTCTCAACATAAAAGGCCTGGCAGGCCCAATCAGAGATAGTGGGTTCAATGAGACCCTGGGCCAGAAGCTGGGCACATTCTTCACGGGCCAGCCTTAAATCTGAGGGGGTCATTCCCGGATGAGAAGCCTTCGTAGGATTTATATCCTTATTCTTTTTGAAAGGCAGTTGGACAAAGAAAGCTTGATTTCTCCAAAGAGGAGAGGGATTCCGCTTCTCAAAATCCTCGTGAGAATTTGCACACAGGTGAAGGAGACTTTCCTGAAATTTAGAATACTGCGGGGGAGCCTGCTGAAGAGAGAAAAGCTTAGGAATATTAGTATAAGGTTTGAATTGGTTCTTATACCTGATCCCAAGATGAAGGGTACGAAGGTGCTGAGCTTGGAAGTAGATATCCATTCCTATCAGAAGGTCTTTGTCAGGAAATTTACTTCCTAACACATGAGTCCAGATGACACAATTAGGAAAAAACTTGATTCCTATTTTTCTCTTTGAAATTAATTTGACTGAGAAGACTTTGTCCTCAGCTGCTTTGAAATACTCTTTATGAGGGACCCATTGATCTTCTGGCAGAACAGAGGGATTCATCATAGTCTTGTGAGCACCATTGTCCATGTAAGCAATAAGCTTAATAGGAACATCATATTTAGAGAGCAATAAATCTATCTCAACATTGGAAATTGGAGGAGAAGACGGATTGCTCTGATAGACTTGATTCAGGCAATATAGAGGGCCATGACCGTTACTGGAGCTATCAGAGGAGGACTCCTGGAGAGCAAAAATAGTATCTTTATCATCCTGGGATTGCTCTGCGAAGAGAGATTCAAGCTCAGCATCTTTATCATGTCTGGAAGGCAGCTCCATCTGGAGAGTCTGGATAAGTCTAGCAGACTTCTGAGGTTTATTTGGGCATTTCTTTGCAAAGTGACCCCTTTTTCCGCAGATGAAACAACGATCAGAATTGCTGTCCTTATCTCCTGGAGGTTTTCGTTTGAAAGAGGTTCTGAATTTTCTTTTCTGGGGAGCGGAAGAGTACTTCTGAAAATGACTACTCTTTTTTGTAGAGCAGGAACACTTGTTATCTTTGCATTTGATCTGAAGATAAGGTTTCTGGCATAACTTTTCAAATTTAGACCCTCTGCTCATGAATTTTGTCCAGTAAGAATGTTGCTCGCATATTTTTTCCAGGGCAATAAGAGCCTTTTGGTGAATTTATCCGAGAGTGAGATGAACAAGGCCTTTTTGATCAGAAGCAACCTCCCTTTCTAATTCAGGCTGAATGTCATCAGGAAGGGAGGTAATGTAGACCTGCTTAAGCTTGATGCTGTCGAATCCATTAAGAGCATAAAAGAGTTTAGACATTCTTTGGTAATGAATATCTAAATCCTTTCTTTTTAAAGAACATCATTTCATGGCAAAATAATCTTTTCTGTTCTGCTACTCCTGGGGCTGAGACTTCCCTAAAAACTGAAGACGAAGCTCTGCAAGAGCCTGGTTGAGAGGGAAGTTTAAAACTGGAGCTGTCTATATTCTCCCAGATATTGCCACCAGTCTTTAAGAAACCCAACGGTCCTGGATAAGAAATCAACAAGGATGATCTTAGGATTTGCCTCAGGGCGCACAGCCTGATTATCAATCCAGGCAGCAAATTCTTTGAACTTATTATCCCACTGTTGAGGAGGAATATCATCAAGACTAAACCAAGGGCCCGTGTTAGGTTTAGGGAATTCCTCAGTAGGCAAAGGTCCTAGAGGTGTATTAGTTTTCCCAATGTCTTTATCTGAAGGGATTTCAACAGTCGGATCAGGGCGAGATTCTTGCCTGGTAGTGCCTGAGGTAGGAGGGTCTGCCATAAGAAGATTGGTGATTTCAACAAGATCATTGTTAGAACTTTCTCCACTATAATTTGTAGTGGCAGATGTTTGTGAAGAATCTTCAGGAAGAGGGATCTGTTGGCTAATGGTCATCTGTTGAGGAGGATGCTGGCCAAAAGTATCCACATGAGGATAAGACAGAGGGGGAGATGGCATCCTTGGTCCAGGTGCAGGCTGCATCCTTGGTCTTGGCGTCAGCCTCCGAGGAGGAGGGGAGGAAGAGAGGTCCTGGGGAAACTTTCTCAAAAGCTCATAAGTCATCGAGGGGGCTGAAGAAGGAGCCAGAGTAGCAAAGCTAGACTGCTGGATATTTGAGGATGAGGCCCGAGAATCTCTGTGCTTTGCATCATCAGTAATTTGCTGAATCTGTCTCTGCATCTACCGAAGCTTAGCCTCTTTTTCAAGATATTCATGGCCAAAAGAGCCCTGTCGGATGAGCCGCTGAAGCTCAGTATGAAGGAAATCTATTTTGCCGAGGAGATTTAAGTAGAAAGTCCTAAGTTCTTCAGACAAAGAACCAACTTTCTCATCAAGATAATGAGAATGTCCAACAATCTGATCGAGCTTGCCATCTATTCTTTGGAGAGTTTTGGTGTTGCTCTGAATGGCAGCAGATTGCCAATTAAGAACTTCTTTACCAGTGGTGAGAGGAGCTATTTCTCCTGAATGGGTAACCTTCTTTTGAAGGACAAAGGGCCGAGTGGGAGCAGGTATAAGAAGATTTTTAGGACTAATGGCAACCTTTTCTTCATGTAATATGAAAAAAATTGGTTTTGGAGTCTAAATGGAAAGGCAGGAACAGGCAAGAAATTGTCTTATCATATAATAAAATCCCATTCAAAGGAGAAAATTGAGAGAAAAATATGAGAATGATATTTCAGATGTTAAAAAAAAAAAAAGAAAAGACTTGGAGGAATATTTTCCAAGTGAAAGAGAGGATAACTTTTCAGCTGTCAAAACTAGTACCATAGACCAAATTATTAGACTCTACCTTCAAAAAAAATTATTAGAGGTTCTGCTGTAATATTTCAGCTGGAATATGATATTTAGCATTTTCAGTAACAAATTTTTATTAAGAAAATTCCATTAAAAATTAAAAGAATTAACCTAAACCATTTTTCTTTTGGTTCCATACTCGATTCGTTAACATATTTTGTTAAAATCTTCTTCTGTATAAACTCTAGATCCGTACAAGTACATATTATGACATATATACCAATTCTTTGTTTTATTTTAATTTTATTAAATTGTTTCTTATTTGGTCACAGCCAATGAAATAGGAATAAACCTTACCAAAAAATTACGTAAAAATTGACATATGAATATTCAATTGCGGTGCAAAGAATAATTATAATGAAGGCAGAAATAAAAATTCCAAAACTATAGAGAAGATTTTTTATGCCTGTTAAGGAACTGGAATCTATCTTGGAATAAATCATGCAACATTATTTATGAATAATACAAACATTGTAACCAGGAAATCAAGCCAACTTTAAATTTGGGCTAAGAAATGTACAAAGAAATCCCCAAAACCATAGAAACATCTCCCTATTTTTCTCTATAAACTTCTGGATTAATAAAATCTCTCTAATTAGGTTAAAGGGATAGAAGGAGGATTAACTGCAGGACATCTTTGCCTCCGGGGCCTCCGGGTGGTCTTCCCCCACCCTGTTAGGCTTCTGTCATCCAGTCCGATTTCGATATTACTAAGATGCTGAATTAGCGGAGGGCAAGCCGGGGGTGTTGGCACGGGGGGAGAGGGACTAACCACTGCACGCCGTCTCCCCCTGGCAGAGCCATTTCTAGTGGCATTCCTCCTTGCTAATCCCGAATGCCATGAATGGCCTGTTGCTCTCATCAACCCTCCAAATGTTTGAAGGTCTTCAGTTACCTCATGCCTTGATAGAGAAGCAAGGCCTGGAAGGATGTCCCTTTGGAAGTCCCTCCGTTGCCGGCCTCTCCTTGCGTGGCCCTTTCGTGTTCGAGTTGATAATAAAGTGGTTCCTGTTTCTTCCAGTTTCAGGTTTTCTGGAACCAAAGGCTTGGGCATGTAATCTTCTTCCTTGGTCTCCATCAGTTTCAAAGTCATGGACTCAAAGTAATCAATAGTTTCTGAGGAATACTCGTCACTATCTTCACCATCTTTCCCTCTCAAAGCAGCATCAAACTTGCCCTCGAAATCATCCCCGTATGACGAAACTATCTCCACAAACCATGCAAGTGGGTCTGTCAAGGAAGATTCTTTCAGTGGATCTTCTGATGAATTGGTAGAGGAATCATCCATATGAATATGGTGATTTGATGATGAGATGGCAACTATAGCCTCTGCTGCTATCATCATGAGTTGGTCTTGTGGGAGTTTGGCTTTGTGATGTGGTGATGCTAAAGGAGCTTCATCATGCTTTACTGCAGATGCTTCTCCAATAATGGCATCATCCTCAGTCTCGGGAACTGGAGCTTCTAAATCAATCTCAGTTGTATACTTCACGCTTGTGTTCATGGAGGAAGCTTTCAAATGTGCTTCATCGTCACTTAAATATGCGTTCAAATCAATGTGATGTCTGAAACCAGCAGATTTTATATCCATTCCCTTTTCTAGACTTTCAGATGCATTCTGTTTGACCATGTCAGTAGCTGCAGGTTCACAAGGCACATTGATATCCAGTACCCTGTTTTCTCTGTTACTTTCCGCTTTAAATTTCGATGAGGAGAGAAAAGACACAGAAGGGGAGGTAAGAGTAGTTTCGTTCTTCGAAATATGAGGCTTAACAAAAATAGGAAAACCAAGAATCTTTCTGTTACTCGGAAAGTCACTTGGTTCAATCCTCCTGGCCTCAAGATCATTAGCACTTGAAACTGACTTTATGTACTGAGTAAACAATTGATTAGAATCTTTAGCAAGTGCACTTTTGTTGGATGATTGATTCACAGAAGACTGCAAATTCTCATCAATTTTTGAAAGCTTCCTCAAATTAGAAGCCTCATTGTTACAAGCAGGCTTAGCTTTAAGCCATGGGAGAACCGCAAGAGGGTCCTCGTGCTTTTGATCTCCACCTGAAACTTCAAGAACTTGTTGGTGAATCTCCAGATTAGATTCGCTGTTTGAAACCAACACATTCAAGTTAATATCTTTTGATGATTTCATGTCTGCACAGTTTGAACCCTTGTAGTACTTTGGTGAACCATGATTCATCAGGTGTCCAGGGTCTCCATTAGTTACATTACTGAAGCACATATAATCATCATTGAGTGAAGAAAGACGGACCGGTAATTCCTTAGACCCCGATGAGGATCCTGGGTAAAATCCATTTCGGTAGGGCAATTCACTTCCAAATCCTGGGTTAGATCTATTATTGCTATTAAGATTCCATCTGTCTCCAAAAATCTGATCACTCTGAACTGATGATTGGGAACTCTTATTCAAGGTAAGAGACGATGTCAAACCTGGGTATGTTTGAACCGATAATGACTTTTGGTTTAAACCGTTGCTTGGCTTTTCCAAGGATGAAACTGCATGAGACCAAGACTTAGCCAAATCAGAGGTAGAAGGAATTGGATATGGACTGGGTACATGAGAAGCTGCAAAAGGTCCAAGATGCTTATTATTTATAGAATCATTACTTATTTCAGAAATCTCCACACCACAAGTTGCCCGCCCTCTCAACAAATCCACCTTGCTTTTATCCATCAGATAAAAAGCAGGTTCATGGACTTTGTGGAGAGAAACTTGCATTGACTGAGGAGATCTCAACAATTTTTCTGTTTGGAGGTTTTGAGAATTCATGTTGCTTTTGCTTTGTCCTGTAACACAAATATAGCAGCTAAATAAGTACATTGTCAAGTAACATACATCTGATAAAAGAAAAATGCCACATGCTTAATATAAAGAAATGCCTTCAGAATTTAGAATCTTCCAAATTCAGTAGACTCCACATTTTCCAGTTAAATAGCGACAAGGCAATAACTCTTCTGCAGACCAATCGACTACAGGCATAGTTAATCATGACAAAATGCCGTTACCCCAAAGCTCTGATATTATGCTTTTTCTTTCATGTATTAACATTTCATTAAGTTTTGTCCTTTTCCTTTACCAGCTCATATTTAAAGATATAACAAGCATATTGCACAATGGTTCACTGGCTATGTCAAAGAACAGTGGACAACAATGCAGAAACCATATCAAACCAACTTAAAGGAAATTTATTGCAACTTCATGAATAAACAAATACCTGCTTCAAGAACATAGGAAATCCATCCTTTTCCACTTCCATTGTTATCCAAATGTGAATTGTTTCGAGTCCCACTATTACTCCCATGATATGAGCTAAGTGGCATGTCCTTTGGCAAACCAAGATACTGTGAGTTTGGCTTAGCAGACCCATCAGAGCCTTGGATCTTTCCATTACAAGAGTCATGACCCAGAAGATCTATAAACGCAGATGCATTTGTTTCTTCAAGTTGAACAGGTTCATTCAAGTCAGCCAATCCATTTGTGTTTGCTAAACATGTGTCAGATCTCAGAGAATCTCCTTTGCAACCCCTCTTCCCACCATCATTAAGAAAGATATTTGTTCCACTCTCAGCTGCTCCACTCTCAGCTGCAGTTTTGCCATTTCTATTTGGGTAATAATGAGAAACAACAGATACCTTATCATCAACCTGTTCCCCTTCTTCAGTGTCTATATATTCATCCGCTGGAAGTTGAAGATCAAACATTTTTCTCCTAACCTTTGTGGGTCTTGACTCGAGCACCTCAAGATCCTTTGAGCTACCTCCATTTTGGGATGGAAAAGGACCAGTTTGTGAGCTGTTTCCTTTCATAGAACTCAAAGGAGAATGAATGCCTTCAACACCTGAAGCAGATGGCCTAACACAAACAGAGTTTGCTACTAAAAAACTGTGGCTATGCCAATTCCGAGCGTCCTCGGATGTAACATGAGATGCTAAGGGACTTGATGACAATGATGTTTCAACAGGCATTCGGTTTCTATGCAGTTCTTTCCTTTTAATGTCATCCATCAAGTCTCTTTGAATTCTGTATAAGCGATGCAGTTCATACACCTGGAATGCAAGAAAAACTTATATATGTACAAGTCTATACATGTCATACAGAATGATAAGACGTTGAGAAGAGACTTACCTGATTCTTAAATGTAGCTTCATGCTCAAGCATGGTCCGCTTAACTACATCCCTGTCATATCCTGGATAAGGATCAGCAGTGGCACTTGGCAAGAATCCATTGTAATACTGCCCATTAGTCAAGGTCTTATCCCCATAGTACAGGGGCCAGTTAAAACTGTTAGAATCCTCATTGAGATCCCTCATCGGGCAGTATGTCGGCAAGTAGCTTTTACAGTGCACTTTTGTTCCCATTCCTGGCCATCAAAGAATAAATATAGCATGTGTGATTAAAATTTATAAAACACAGACCTTAAATGGGCAATGATTACAACTTTCATTTAGAGAATTTGATTTAGTAAAACTACCTATTGAATTCATGTAACTAGTAAAAAAAAAAATAATGGATAATAGGTATTCATATAGCATGTAACAAACACAACAAACAAGTATTTATTTATTTAATTTTTTTTCAATGAACATTTCAAAGTAAATACAGAAGAACATGTGGTTAATGCATAATGATACGCCTTTGTTGTTTTTGGTTCATACTGTAATTAACACAGAGGCATCCATATTGATAATTTTATCTTATGGCAAAACTACACACAAAAATGGAAAGAAAAATCACGACAAGGAAGATGTTTGCACAAGTTAATTTTTAAAGGAATAATCAACAGGTGGCAAAAAAAAAACGAGAGTTGATTCTCAGTAATTGACAAAAGATTTGGGCAATCATTCTAGAAGAATGAAAGATTAGGCAACACATTCCCAAGTTTCGGAAACAAGTAACAAATTTCATATGAGAACAAATATTTGTTATATGAACCTCATTAACATATTCAAGAAACTGCTTAAAGTTTAAGCAGACACATTTAACACATCGAGAAATGTTAAATACATAGAAAATGAAATTACCAAAACAGCCTAGGGTCTGATATTTCAATTTTACAATAGATGCTAGAGAGAGAGAGAAAGAGAGAGAGAAAAAATATGGCAGTGATAGTTTAAAATATTTTTCATTTTTGTATATATCACAATTTCAGTTATCTTTTATGACAACATACCCCAATAGACTTCCAAACTCCAAGTAAGATTGAGCAACTACAGTCTAATAATCCAATAGAGAAATTCTTGGATAACAAACAAAGAGATGAGAAAAGGATTTAATGTGAAAGTCAGGTTGAAGGTAATTTCATCCTTAAGATGAAAAAAAGAATGAATAATAAAGTAAACATGGTTTGACTTTCAACCACCGGAAATGTAGTAATAAGTGGAGGCAGATTTGGTTCAGTTCCTTATTATGGAGGACAGGTACAAAAATTCTCTTCCTTTTTTTCTGACAGATTATTAAATTGACTTTATAAATTATAACTGAAGACGACTTGGTATGAAGCCAACTTTCCTTGTATGAAGAAAAATGGAAAACTAGGCATCTTAGAAAGCAGAAATAATGAAGCTACCAAATAGTAACACAAGTAAGCTTGCTTGAAACTGAAGACAAAAATTGCTTAATGCGGTTGTGCTTAAAGTTTTACATTCCTCATTTGTATGTTATTTCCCTCACCCCTACCACTCCACCACCCAAAAATGTGCTTGGATGTAAAAGGGGAGGAAAGGAAAGGGAGAAGAGGTAAGAAAGCAGGAGAAGAGGGAAAGAAGATCCTCCCGTAGCACTATAACATAACAGATGATAAATATCCACTCACTGCTTACTGCTATGAAAATTTTCAATGTGCTAAGAATACAAATAGGAACCCATATGTGCTTATAAAAAATAAAACTCAATTAAACCATCCTTCAATAGCAAGCCAAATGGATGGAAACTTTAGTAAAGCAGCAAAAGTATTCTTTTTTATCTAAAGAAGTAGAAATATCCTGACCTAAAGCATTTGGAAGCAATCTCAACACTCGCCCCCAACCCCACCTACATACACCAATATAAAAAAAATAAAAATAAAAAACAAACAAACAAAATAATATTTCTTATTGTTTTCAAAATAAGATATTTTTAGTAGTCTTAATTCTAGATATGATCAGCACATCGCCAATGGAGAGGGAAATGTGAAGAAATGGATAATGGTCTACATGCTCAAATTTTAAAGACCAATACAATCAAGAAAGTAATTTCATTTTCTTTTTTATTTTCTCATAAATACGAGGGACGATAACAAGGAAAAAAAGTTAATATAATAGATCTCGCCCAATTATAACCTGAAACAAACACTTATTAGCATATACAAATATCCAGAACCTAAAGGCAACAGATAGTACACTGACCCATCAAATTCTAAAACCCATAAAGCTAATCAAACGGATAAACGAAGTGAAATTAGTCTACGAGTTGCAATGAGAAAAAAACAGATTGCTTATGGCAATAAACCCACAAGTTTAAGCCGTAAAACCCAGCAATTTATCAACCTAGGAAAAAAATTATATGAAGAACTTGAAAATAAATGTTTGGAAAACAATTAAAGCAAAACACAATCATAGAAAGTTAACCCAGAAATCAAACTACCCAGAAAGCGAATAAAGATTTTACCTCAGACCCACATCCTCTGATGAACTCTGTTGAAAAAATCCCCAAAGACTGAATCATTCAGCACAAGTTCCACATCATGACAAAAATTTGGGAGTCTCAGGCTCTCACACTATCAAAAACACAGAAGCAGCTAAAAAAAAAAAGGTATATATTTATATAATATAATTATTATATATACAATTATACAACAAACAATGAAGTTAGTGTTTTTTGCAACACCATTTGAAGGTGCTCAGATCGTCACCAAGGTTTGAAGAAAAAAAAATGAAAAGAAGAAGAAGGAGATTTCGATCTGCTGGGCCACTCTCTTTCTCTCTCTCAAAACAAAGAAAAGAAGAAACAGAAGTTTAGAGAGAGAAAGAGTTTATTTTATTTTTATTTTTTTGTAGAGAGAGAGATCCCAGATAAGAAATCTTCACACAAACAAACGACCTTCTAAGAACAGTGACATGAAATTTGTCAACATCCGGTCTCTTTTTATTCTCTGCTTTTTCTTCACTTCTCTCTCTTATATATTTATATATATATAGATATTTTCCATTAATATAAAAATTTTAATTCATTTCTGGATTTTTGAGGAAAATGAAAAAGAAAAATACCCTATTCTAGATTCTCTCCCACCTTCCCTTTGCTTCAGATATTAAAAATAATAATTCTTTATTTTCGCATTAGTTATTATACGCAACCCCTGCATTTCTGCAACAAACATCACAAATACAACTACAAAAAATAAAATCTTCTTAAACTTCACATTGTCGTTAAAATAAAAAATATAAAAACAAACCAGAAAAAAAAAAATTTAAAACTTTAATTTAAAATTAATTTAAATATTCCATTTAGGCATTGAAATTGAAATATTTCCATTTGAATCAGAGCTGTTTAATTGGCTAATGTAGCAGACATAAAAAAATGTGGGCCCACACTGGTACTGTAGGAAGGATGAGGTTTCTTGAGTTTCTGAGGGGGAGAATAAAAAAATGCCCTTTAGGGTATTGTTTATTTACGAGAATGGGATTCAAAGCTTCTGTTTATTTTCATTGGCTGATCTCTCTGTTTTCTCTTACAGCCGAAGTTTATGAGCGAGTGCGAGTCCTTGTTATAGTAATCTCGTTAAAAACATTAAAATATATAAATTGAAAAAACAACAAAAAATTAAAAACAAAGCAGATGATAACGCAAACACGTGGCGTCTATTCCAAGTGGTTCTCAAAATCAACTCAGTGGGCGCGACGTCAGCCAATTAGAATGTCTATCATCTCTTTGTTTACCAACAAATCATATTTCTTTGTCCCCCTTTTACTCTTTCGATTTTTGAATTCTTTTCGGGGAAAAAAAATATTTATAGAGCCATAATTATTGAAAAATATTTTTTTATCACTTATAATCTAGGAGTTTGATTTGTTATGGATTCATTTCCATATAATTTTTTAATTTTAAACAAAATCAATTAATTATAGACATATTAGTTACAATCTAACTGATAACTAATAATATGAACATTAATGATAATAAATAATAATATTGATATTTATTTTTTGATGTCTGAACTCTATTGCTTGAAAGGAAATGATAATTTAACAAGTATATAATTTAAAGGAGATATAGTTAATATAAATGAAAATATGTATTGAAAAAAATATACTTTAACTTAGAAAACTGTTAATGATCAAAAAATAGAAAAATATCCATATAGATCTGCCTAAAAAGAAATAAAAATTGGATGTAGTTCAGTGGTAAGAGTCAGCTGAGCTTTTACATATACGAATACGGAAGTTGAGATTCGAGTTTTAGTAGCCTCATTTAGACTCAAGTGTTTCTCTCCGCTGCTACCGCACGAGAAAGAAGAAATTTTCAGTGACATGGACCTCCTGTATGGACTTCTATTGGGTTGAAAAGATGTCTGAATTTGATCCATTCTCTAGATAATTCTTAGTCCTATGACCCCGCTACAGATAAGTCTTTTTTTCTTTATAAAAAAAAAACTAAAAATTAAATTATATAAAAAAAATACATGTGGAACTTTATTTATCCATGTACCCACGCGAATATATACCACAAAAAATATCATTAATATATTTGCCTTTGAAAAATTTGATAGTTTCATTTCGAGCATTGCAGGAAAAAGAAAAAAAAGATTTATTTAATAATGAATACGGAAACAGGTAGTAAAGAACAAGGGAATCAATTATGTGGAAATGTCGATGTAAGAAATTAAATATCTTAATAACTAAAAAGGTAAAATTTAGTTGAAATTATTATTAGTGGATCCCACTTGGGTGAACCCCCTAAAAATTCAACAGGGGGTTCATGCATGAAACCCCTCCATATCAAGTAATTTTTTTCATATCAGGTAATTTTTTCCATATCATGTAATTTTTCCATATCAAGTAATTTTTTTCATATCAGGTAAGTTTTTCCATATCATGTAATTTTTTCCATATCAAGTAATTTTTTTCATATCAAGTAATTTTTTTCCATATCAAGTAACTTTTTTTCCATATCAAGTAACTTTTTTTGAGAGGTTCCATGAACCCCCTCAAACAAGGGGGTTCACTTGAGAAATGTCCATTATTAGTATAAGAGATTGTACAAGTTGGATACATGAATATAGTTTGTACTATTTGTGAATCTTATCATGTTGATCAAACAATGCGGAAAGAAGTGGGCCTTGTGAACAATCTCTCTTTTTTTCTTTTAGCTGAAACAAAACAATCTTTTCATTGTACTGTTTTTATCACTGAGAATTGTGCTATTCTCTCTTTATAATGATTTTTTATAAATTTATTTGAAATTTTTTTAATAATAATATCCTCAATAGGTACTGTTTTTCCACAAGACCTTAATGATCTTGTACAGCTATGAAAAAGGTATAGGTTGTAAAATTTAATATATTCTATAAGTAATTTAGATATTATTTTAAAATAAAATATTTTTATAATGAATATTAAATTGATATAATTCAAATATTGTTAATATAAATCTATAGTTTAAAAGGCTCATTAAAAATAGATATCAACAATTTTAATACACGAATATCATCAACTTGTCAAGATACGACACACCATATACATCCACATGTTTATCATTTTCATACAAATGATAACTATTCTTATAAAACTTTTTTGTATTGTGATAAATCGCTATGAATGTCACCATAATGAATTTACAATTGGATGTTATATGGTTATGAGTAAAAAGACACTTACTTTCTTATTGACAAGTCACAACATTCTATAAAATTGTATCACTTCATGAAAAAGTGTTTAAAAAACACAATCTTTCATAGATTTGTATCACTTCATTGAAAAGTATCTAAAAGCTCGTTTGATATATTATATTGTATTATATTATGTTGTACTGTATTGTATAATACATGTCATGTGTTTGATGTAAAATTGTATTAAAATATGTATATAATACGATATTTTAAATATTATTGTATTGTATTAAATTATTTTATAAAAATTTAAAAAAATTTAACTTTAACTTAAATTTTAATTTTTTAACTTGTATTAAAGCTTTTAAATTTTAATTTTTTTTATTAAAGCTTTTAATTTTATTAAAGTTTTTTTTACCAAAAAAAATTTTTTTACCAAATTTTTTTTATTAACGTTTTTAATATTTATTATTGGTGAGTTTTAAAAAAATTAAAAACAAATTAATGACATATGTGACTGAGATTGTGGGTTTCATTTTATTTTTAAGTTTGGCTAGCGAAAATTGCAGACAAAACAATAAAAATTAAAAATATAATCTAAAATGACGATTTAAGAAAATCTCTGTTTCCAATCTAAAAAATTTACAGTTTAGCTAATGGAAAAAAAAAACATAAAAAAAAAAAACTTAAAGATTTGACAGTGGATATGTTCCAAGAAGGAAAAAAAATGTGTAGAATATCTTTGGCGTATCAAAGATCTCAAATGCATATTATTTAATACAGAGAAATTTTGATGTATTAGTAATGCACCATATGTTGTATTAAAAAATTTCAGGTGTATTATATAATTCAATACAAAACTACATCCAAACATTGAATTAATCAAAATTAATACAATACATCTCTGTAATACAATCTAATTCAAGCCACCAAACATGGCCTAAAGGTCTATATATAAATCTAATAAGATTTTTAAAAGAGATGATATATATACTGCAAAGAGTACAAATATATTTGGTTTGCTAGAATTCAAATTTGTGGTGCTATACTTTAGATTATTGATTGTTGTATCTTGGGAGATAGATANTTTTCGATCGTGCGTCGCAGAAGCTGATTTCACGCACATTTTAGCGACGTGGGTGCGTCGCTATTTTGTTCAAATAAAGGCGACTCACTATATTTGTGTCGCCGTTAGTTTATCGCGACGCAAATTTTTTGCTTCGTCGCGCATTTAGTGTCGCCGATTAAGGTTTTTGGCGTAGTGATTTTAAGGGTGGATACATAAACAAACCCTTGTATAGAAGCAGACAAACAATGTGGCAAACATAATTGCGACATCAATTGTAAATAATATTAACAAACATAATGAATATATCCAAAAATCTTTATGATGAGAAATTTGAGAAGTTTAATGGGATTGACTTCAAGAAATAGTAACATAAATTTTTGTTCTATTTGACAACCATGAATCTCGCTAATATAGTCAAAGAAGAAGTTTTCCAGGACAAATAGAGAAATTCACATACAGCAACTGAAATAAGTAGAATTTATTTATAATCAAATAGAGTACAATAGCATAGATATGAGCTTAGAAATGTGTGTGTGTGTGTGTGTGTGTAATAACAATTGTAGAAAACTAACTTGAAATGAACATAGAGTCTTGCATAAGTGCAATGTCCCAAAGACAGTATTTCACCCCTTATCTGGTGCTTGAATCTCAATAGATGACTGTTTCCCAAGATTAAACTACCTTAATTGAAGTTAACTTCAATTCTTCTAAAACACAACATTTTTCCTCTTTATGCAATATGAATGAATATAAACTTCTTCGATTCATGCCTTATGCACAAGTTAAAGTATATGTAGATGAGTTTTACACTGTTTCAAAAAGTTCACAACCTTTTCTGAACAATGTATCTCTCTGCAAAAAGAGAAGGATTGCACCTTCTCATGAAAACATTCAAAATAACTAATTTATAAGGTTATGAATGAAAAGACATTTAAATTCGTATTGAAAAGTGACAACCTTTCATGGAGTTGTATCACTCCATGGAAAAGTTCTTAAGAAAAATAACATTCCATAGAATGATATCACTTCATAGAAAGGTATTTAAAATCTATATATATAGAACTCTAATAAGGTTTTTAATAGAGATGAGATTAATATTGCACATAGAATATGAAGTCAAAGAGTACAAATATATTTGGTTTTCCATAATCAAAGTTTTTGGCGCTACAATTTAGGTTATTGATTGTTCTATCTTGGGAGAGAAGCAATTGCAAAATTTCAAGAACAAAGAAAAGGGGTAAAATTTATTTTACAAACATTATTTACAAGCCAGCCTCAATCAATCAAATGTGTTAATCTTTTTACTTAAATTTACATATTTGATTCATTGTTTTTTAGTATATGTGAATAGTGTGATTTAAGTTAGGAGATCATTCTTACAAGAACAAATCTAATACATGTTAAGCAACAATTATATATATATACACATACACACACTAATATTTATAAACTCAATGTCTCATTGTGTCATTATGATTATTACAAACAATCTCCTTCATTTACTAGTTCTCACCCATAATTGAGACCTTAAGATTGCCATAGCTTTAAAGCTTTATTCTTTCATAGAACCAATTTAGGATTGGAAGACATCTAATAAAATTTATCACTTAATCATAAGTCAAACTGAGGTTTCTCTAATATTTAGTACTATAAATTGATTACTATAAAGAAATATAAAAATGAAAAATTACCAAGTTATTACTATCACGCTACTATTCTCTTCTCTTCTCTTTTGCACCCAAAAAGAAAATTATATATGAAGCACAAATATTAAAGTTTAGGTAACTCAAGAAACCAACAACTACGTAAAAAAGTCAAAATTCTATAAGGACTGAATGTTTTGGTTCATTCCGACAAATGAGAAAGAAATGATAAAAAAACAGTGTATTTTATTTCTCTCTTGGAAATTGGATTACACAAACAAACTTCTCTCTTGGAAATTGGATTACACAAACAAACTTTTCTCTCCTCTCAATCAGAACCTTTCCTCTCTGAAACTCTCTTTTGAGTTTCTCTCTTTCTCCACTCTCAAAAATCTCTCTGGATTCTATCTACCAAAACTGAAAAACTAAGCCTATTTACAGAATTACAAGGTTGGTTGATATTACAAACCGACAAAAACGGTCTTGACTTGCAGCAGCTGAGCATAGGCTATTCGTAAAGCTCTGGTTCTACAATGGCCACAGCGCATTGGAATGAGGTATGGGAGCAAGGCATGGTTCTAAACTTGGCAGTAAAAAATTTGCTTGTTGCAACGTAAAATTAGCTGGACTTCATAATTCTCCCCATCCAACTGTATTTAAAAGTAATAGTCATTTGCCATCCATTACATATGCGTCTATACAGTTTTAGCTTTTCTTGTGTAACGATCTTCGTTAACATGTTTGCTGGATTTTCCTTTATGTGTATCTTTACACGTCTCAACGGTTGCTGATCTATCACCTCGTGTATCCAACGATAGCAAGTGTTGATGTGATTTGCTGGGGAACGATACATTGAATTTTTGCTCAAATCTATAGCACTATGACTGTCACAATATATCTTGTAGTTCTTTCCCATAAGAAAATGGTTTAACCACAACATTTTCTTGACGACTTTCGCTGCAGCACTATGCTCTGCTTCTGTCGTAGATAAAGCAATGCACTTTTGGAATCTTGACTGCCATTAGACAGCTCCCACTGCAAAAGCGTAGAGAAAACCTGATATAGATTTTTTACTCTCTAAGACTCTGGTCATATATACATTTGTATAGCTTTCTAAGACCGGTTCAGCTCTTTTATAGCACAAAAACACCTTTGAAATACCTGTAAAGTACTTGAGAATCTACTTGACCACCTCCTAGCTTTTTTTTCCAAGATTTGATAGAAATTGGTTCAATGTACCCACATCATAGGAAATATCTAGCCTTGTACATACCATCACATACATTAGATTTTGCACTCCTGAGAATAGGATATCGAAGTCAGCTCATCATCTCTTCTTTGGATGAAAGGCACTGATAGACATAAAATGTTACTGTTTTTATGCCATATTTATATTGGATTTTAGTTAGTTTAGAATTAATTGCTAATGAAAAGTACTAAAATATTGTATTTTTCTATTTTCAGTGAAAGAAAGGCAAAAGCTGAAATTATTGTATTTCTGCGAAATCTTTACTGAGAAAATCATATCTGGATATACACTTTGAGGTCTTGTGCAATTCCAATTGCAAATGATATTTGATTCACTAGGCTTAAATTCTGTAAAGTTTCAATGTAATTGAATCTCCCAATCAGTACCAGTTTGATTTACAAGATCAACATTTTCAACAGTTGTGGTAGACTTACACTCTCTTGGGTAAATTGAAATTTGAGTGTCTTCCTGATGTCCAAATTATACGAACAAGATATTCTTGAAAAGCTAAGTCATATACCTAACGTTTTCAACCAGAATCATTGGATTCAGAGTTCATTTGGTCATCTAAAGTGTTCTTGGAATATGCTGACAGACATTGAAGATATAAAAGAAAAGTGTATTTGCCTACTAGGATGACACCTATGCATGGACTACCACATCATCACACTCTAGCTAAGTGTACAATTAGTGCCACATCATATGCCACATGGGAGGTTAGATTATTCTAATTATATTAATTGGAATAATAAGTAGAAAATGAATTAGAATTAGAGATAATTTGGATTCCTAAAGGGATTTAGATTGTTTCCTTATCTAAGTGTGATTGAGAGACACAAAATGACCTTATCAACCTTAGATGGCCAGCCATTGAGGAAATATAGGGTTTTTGATTATGAATATATATTATCTCCAATTTAATTAGAATAATATCTAGGGTTAGAGAATGACTCTAGGATTTTTCCTAGGTTAAACATATCCTATAAATACCATACACCTTGAGCATACAGTTAGAAAAAACCACACCAGCCCACACTGCTGATACTTACAATTCTCCACAGCCCTCATGGTTGTAGTTCTTTTTTTCTTTCTCACGACAACAAAATTAGGTTCTAGGTTTTAATACATTTTTTCAAAGGTTTTTACATAGAGATATTCGGCTACACAAAGTATAGATCACGGGAGAATTCGGCCAGCTTGTTGAAGACTTTCAACCTTGCATCTTGAGGCATAGTTTGGAGAAGCAAAGAGGAGAAGGATTGGAGATCAAATTCAGTAGCCATCAACCTTTAAATTTATTTCTTTGCTCTTAATTTTCTTTGTTATTTAATCTATGTTTTCTCTCAAATATTTGATGGATATTTTTTAGAATATGTGCAACTAACTCTCTATAAGGATTATGATGTAGCCCTATTATGACTATTTAATTTTTAATGCATATTTAAGTTTGATTCATATTTATGATTAATATTTCATTGTAGTTATCCATGAAAAGGTGGATAGATTTAGTATTATATTGGCTTAGAAATAAAGGGGTATAATATGGATGGGCAATGAAATACATGTTTATAGAAATATTGCATGCCTTAGTGACAACTTTAACAAGGTCTTATTGGGTTTGCATGTCTTAGGGCTTAAATTTTGGTATTTAGATTAGAGATAATTAAATACCTTGTGCTTGCTAGATTAGAATGCATTGAGAAATCAACTTCTAGTCATTTGTGGTCAAATGGGGGTTAACCTATGAATCTATCAAGCATTTGGGCTAAATAGGAGTAATGGTGGTGAAGTCATAATCATTGTTTCATCAAATCTTGAACTTATCGCTTGCTGCCTTGTTTCATTTTTTAATACAGGTTTTCATTTAATTAATGCTTTGCTACTCAAACAAACAACCAACAAACAATCTCTTTACTTTTGTTAGTTTAATTAACAATTGATTTATTTTCAAAAATAGAAACATTTTACCTGTGGGATCGATATCGGTTTTCTCAAAGAATACCACTTTTTACTTGTTGATTCGTGCACTTGCGAGTTATCAATTTATACCACAATGAGTTTTTGGCATCGTTTCCGGAGAATAATTATTTCTAGTTTTGATTTTAAGTTATTGTTGATTAAATTACTGTTTTTAGTTTAACTTTTGTTTTCTTTTTTGTAGGTTCGGTTTTAGCCATCAAAGAACAACGATTAGAGAGCTTTCTTGGATCCAAAGCAATCCAATTCAAGTTTGAAAAATGAAGAAATTGAAGTAGCTAAGTATTTCAATTTTTATGTGTTTAGGGTTTTTAGTTATTTCTGATTTTTTTAAAAAAATATATATTTTGATTGCTGTTTTTTATTTATTTCGGTTTTTACGTTTAATTTACCGACTTGTGAGTTTTATTTAGTTGTTATTTGATTACTATTTTGTTTTGTTTTGATATTAAAAAAAATTCAAAAATCTGAAAAGAAAAAAAATAACTGCACTTTTTATTATTGTTTTTTATTTGTTTTGCTTTTTATTTTGTTTTGCTTTATTTTTGTGTTTGCACTGATTTTAATTTAGTTTGCTATTAGTTTTAATTCTTTTGAGTTATTTAATTTGTTTAATTTTCATTTTTAGTTTTAAATTTAGTTTCTGTTTTTCAGTTTTATGTGATTATTTTATTTTATGAGTTTACATTATGAAACTGAATTTCTAAAAGAGATTTGAGGAGGTTAAGGAGAGAAGGAGTTAGAGAAACTATGTTTAGAAATACCAAAAGACAAAACAATATGGAAAACCAAAGTAACCTCGTAGTTCCTAAATCAAGGTTATAGGTCTATAAGGGATTGTGATGCACCTAGAAGGGTTGATGATATATCATGTCTTAGGAGACCACCTATTGATGCACCTAGCTTTAAGGTCAAACATATTACCATGTCTATGCTTAAGAACTACTAATTTGGGGGGAGGTTACCTAGTGAGGATCCTAACCAACATATATTGAATTTCTGTGATGTATGTGAGTTAGTAAAATATAATGGGAGTACTGAGGACGCTATTAAACTTAGGTTGTTTCCTTTTACGTTAAGGGATAGAGCTAAAATTTGGTTACAGTCTTTACCTCCAGGAAGTATTATCACATGGGATGATTTAGTATTTAAGCTTTTGAATAAATTTTTCTCACCTATTAAAACTGCCAAGCTTAGGAATAAGATAAATACTTTTCACCAATTAGATGGAGAGTCTTTGTATAAGCTTGGGAGAGGTTAAAAGAATTACCAAGGAAGTGTCCACACCATGGGATACATATATGGAGTCAAGTCCAAACTTTTTATAATGGGTTGAACTATTTAATAAGAAATAATGTGGATTATGTTGCATGTGATGCTTTGCTAAATAAGTCTCAAAAAGATGCATATGACCTATTGGAAGAGATGCGATCAATAATTCGCAATGGGCAAGTAAAATGAGCCAACATCCTAAGAAGACCATGGCTGTCCATGAAGGGGATAATATAGACAAATTGAGTTGTCAAGTTGCAATGCTTACAAAGCAACTTGAAACCTTGGGTTCCAACAATTTTAATAATATTTTCAATATTTATAATGTTAATTGTTATGAATATTGTGGGAATAACCATGAAAGTATAAATTGTCTTTTAGGAAACCCTACTGAAACTAATGATGTAAATTTTGTAGGTAATTTCTGCCAAAGCAATAGCAACAACAACCCCTTCTCCAACACTTACAATCCATGATAGAGAAACCATCTAAATTTTTCTTGGAGAGACAATTTAAACACCAACAATTTCAGCCCATGAATTTCCAAAAAAATTCTCAATCTCAATCTCATAATTTTTCTCCTACTACTATGTCTTTACTTGAACAATCTATGATAAAAATGAATGATATTTCTAGTGCTTTCATGCAAGAAACTAAGGCAGAAATTAAAGGTTTAAAGAATCAAGTGGAGCAACTAGCTCAAGCTCAAGTTCCTAATCCGCAAGAGAAACAAAGTGATCTAGAAAGATTAGTAGGTCAACTAGCTGGATTTCAACTAGAAACAAAGAAAGAGTTTTCAAGCTTCATGGCACAAACTAAAAGCTTCATGATCAAAACGGAAAATCAATTCAACAATCAAGCTTGTTCCATTAAAGGATAAGCCAACTAGCAAAAATGTTTCAAAGAGCATAAGAAATCCTCCTAAGCAATACTAAGAAAAATCTTAAGAAGGTAATGTCTATTAATTTGCAAGATGGTAAGCAACTAACTGATTCTTTTGATGTGCAGATAGGGCATTCAATAGAGGATATAGATCACCAAAAAGAGCCAAAATCCATAGCTAAATGGGAAAAGGAAGTACAAGGTTTGAAATCTGAAGATGTATCTTTAACTTCCAAGGTTCAATTTGAGGTACAGAAGCCTCAAGTCTCTAAGTATATACCTCCTCATGCTAGATGAGCTCCTGGAAGAGTAAAAGAAACAAAAAATGAGCTGCTGTCCATGGAGAAGAAAAGAGAATAGAATTGGGAATACAAGCAACTCCCACCACCACCATTCCCTAATAGGCTTAAACATAAAAAATTAGACTTTCAATTTGGCAAATTTCTAGATTTTTTAAAAAATTACACGTTAACATCCCTTTTGTAGATGCTCTAGAAAATATGTCAAATTATGCTAGGTTTTTAAAGGAAATTATGAAAAAGAAAAAGAAATTAGGAGGTCATGAGATGGTAGTTTTGAATGACAAGTGTAGTGCCATATTACAGTACAAGCTACCACCAAAGTTAAAAGATCCAGGAATTTCTCTATTCCTTGTCATATTGGTCATATTAAATTTTCTAATGTTTTATGTGACTTAGGAGCTTTCATAAATTTAACACCTTATTCTTGTTTCAGGAAGCTTGGATTTGGAAAAGTCAAGCCTACCTCAATTTCTTTACAAATGGAAAACTGTACCATCAAAAAGCCAAGGGCAGTACTTGAGGATGTAATTGAAAAAGTCGATAAGTTTTACTTTCCTATGGATTTTGTAATATTAGATATGGATAAGGATGATGATGTACCTTTGATTTTTGGTAGACATTTCTTAGCTATTAGTCATGCTTTAATAGATGCACAAGAAGGTAAGCTTACCTTAAAGATTGGTAACGAGAAAGTCACCTTTAATATTAACAAACCCACTTCTTATCCAAAAGATGAAAGGTGCTATGAGACTGAAGCTTTGGAGTCAAGATTGTTAGAGAAAAGCGAGAAAAAGAATCAAGATTGTTAGAGAAAAGCGAGAAAAAGAATAAAGGGTCGCATGGATCTTCGTTTATTAAGAGTTGCTTTGGAGATGGAAGCAATCAACAAATTGATCCTGGATAGAGCTTAACAAGAAAGTCAAGCTAAAGACTTGAAACAAATGCTTTTTGGGAGGCAACCCAAAGTTTAAAATTTCTTATTAGTTGTTTTGTTTTGTGTTTTAGGTGTCAAATAAGAGAAAATCAAAGAAAAATGCATAAATGAGTAATTGGCCAAAGGGAGTTTTATAAGCTTAGAATTTGCATTTCATCGAATGGGAAAGCTTTCTTTACCTTTACTCTTTATTATGTTTATTTTCTTTGTTTTTAACATAGGGGACTATGTTCATCTTAATTTGGGGGTGATTCTCTTTGTTTGAAGTTTTCTTCTTTAGTTTTTAATTTTAGGTTTAGTTTTTAAACTCTTAATTTTGTTTGCTGAATTTTTTTGTTTTAGGTGTCTTAAAATATTTTGATGAGCCTATGATATAAATATGATTCTGAATAAATTGATTCTTAGGTAGTGAAATTGTTTTTGTGTATTCGTTAATGCCTAAAGTTAAATTTACATGTTATTACTTTCAACAACACTTTGAGCACCTTATTAAATATGCATGATTTAGATTGTATTTTGGAGAATGTTTGCATTAATTTAGAGTATTTTTTTTAACTCTAGAACTTCCATAATTATTGCTTGAGGCGAAATCCTAGAGAGATTCATTACTTTGAATATGATTTAGGCCATTTTTGTTTTGAGTTTAAGCCTTTCTAGCCTACCTTTGAAATATTTATCAGTTAGTACATTGTTTGAGCCATTTTTATGATGCATAATTGATTGCATACTAGAGCCTTTTTGTTCTTTAAACTACATTGACTTATCTTTTTATGCCTAAATATATTTTTCCTACCTTATACACTTTTATCAAAGAGAGCTTATGTTAAAATTGATATATGCTTATAAATTTGTATTTGGTAGAGTAAAGTAGAAAATAATTTGTGGGTGGTTGATGTTGGTGAAATTTGGCTATTATGAATCTTTGATGTGGAAAAAAAAGTTTGAGCAAGGTATGAAAAAGAACAATTTGGGGGTTAGAAGGAAAAAGTTGAAAAAGAAAAGAAAAGAAAAGAAAAAATAGAAAAAAAAAAAAAAAGAGAAAAGAGAAAAAGAAAAAAAAAAACAGATGTTTTGTGAACTTTGAAGGAAAGGAAGAAGAAGAAAAGTGTCTTTAGAAGTAGAAAACAAAAATTTTTATAAGCATATTATTCATATGTTTTCTTTCTTTGAATTTTATTTTCCTATCATTTTCAACCTATTACCCTTTAGCATTTACATTACAAGCTTATAAAGTTTTAATGATTCAAGGTAATGCATTGATCTACATTAGTGGAGAGCTATTAATTATGTCAAGCATATGGTGGTTCATATCTTTATTTTCAATCTCTATTTAATGTGGATTTATTCAAGTGCATGACATTGAATGTATTATTTGATTTCACACATACTTGAAAGTAACGATAATGTGAAATAGAAGATAAGATGTTGAGATGCATGATTACTTAGAAATTAATTTTGAGTTAATATAATTGTGCAATCTTTTAGGCAACCTCATAAAGGAATTTGAGTATTTTATGGAAATTGAGTTTTTAGTTCTTTCTTTGCTAAGGACTAACAAAGTTCAATTTGGGGATATTTGATAGGTATAAAATGTTACTGTTTTTATGCCATATTTTATATTGTATTTTAGCTAGTTTAGAATTAATTGTTAATGAAAAGTACTAAAATATTTTATTTTTCTATTTTCAATGAAAGAAAGGAAAATGCTAGAATTACTGTATTTCTACACAATCTTTACTGAGAAAATTATATCTGGAGCTACACTTTGAGGTTTTATGCGATTCCAATTGGAAATTATTTATGACACACTAGGCTTAAATTGTGTAAAGTTCCATTGCAATTGGATTGTCCAATTAGTACAAGTTTGATTTACAAGATCAACATTTTCAACAGTTGCAGCAGACTTACACTCTTTTGGGGAAATTGGAATTTGAGTGTTTTTATGATATTCAAATTGTGCGATCAAAATATTCCTGGAAAGCTAAGACATATACCTAATGTTTGAAATCAGAATCAGTAGATTCAAAGTTCATTTGGTCATTCCAAGTGTTCTTAGAATATGTTGACAGACACTGAAGATATAAAAAAAAAATGTCTTTGCCTACTGAATGACATCTATGCATGGTCTGCCACATCATCACACTCCAGTCATGTGTGCAATTAGTGCCACATAGGAGGTCAAATTATTCTAATTATATTAATTGGAATAATAATTAGAGAATGAATTAGAATTAGAGATCATTTGGATTCCTAAAGGGATTTAGATTGTTTCCTTATCTAAGTGTGATTGAGAGGCACCAAATGACCTGATCAACCTTAGATGGCCGGCCATATTGAGGAAAGATAAAGGTTTTGATTATGAATATATATTATTTCTTATTTAATTGGAATAATATCTAGGGTTAGAGAATGACTCTAGGGTTTTTCCTAGGTTAAACATCTCTTATAAATACCATATACCTTGAGCATACAATTAGAAAAAACCACACCAGCCCACACGACTGATACTTACAATTCTCCACAGCCCTCACAACAACAAAGTTAAATTCTAGGTTTTAATATAGTTTTTCAAGAGTTTTTACATAGAGATATTCGGCTACACAAAGTATAGAATTCGGCGAGCTTGTGGAAGACTTTCAACCTTGCATCTTGAGGCATAGTTTGGAGAAGCAAAGAGGAGAAGGACTGGAGATCAAATTCAGTAACCATCAACCTTTGGAGTTGTTTCTTTGCTCTTAATTTTCTTTGTTATTTAATCTATGTTTTCTCTCAAATATTTGATGGATATTTTTGAGAATATGTGTTACTAACTCTCTATAAGGATTATGATGTAGCCCTATTATGACTATTTAGTTTTTAATGCAAATTTAAGTTTGATTCATATTTATGGTTAATATTTCATTGTAGTTATCCATGAAAAGGTGGATAGATTTAGATTTATATTGGCTTAGAAATAAAGGGGTATAATATGGATGGGCAATGAAATACATGTTTATAAAAATATTGCATGCCTTAGTGACAACTTTGACAAGATCTATTGGGTTTGCATCTTTTAGGGCTTATATTTCGGTATTTAGATTAGAGATAATTAAATACCTTGTGCTTGCTAGATTAGAATGCATTAAGAAATAAACTTATAGTCACTTGTGGTCAAAGAGGGATTAGCATATGAATCTAACATGCAATAGGGCTAAATAGGAGTAATAGTGGTCATAATCTTTTTTTCATCAAATCTTGAACTTATTGCTTGCTGCCTTGTTTCATTTTTTAATACAAGTTTTCATTTATTTAATGCTTTGCTACTCAAACAAATAACCAACAAACAATCTCTTTACTTTTATTAGTTTTATTAACAATTGATTTATTTTAGAATTAGAGACATTATTCCCTGTGGGATCAATATCGGTTTTCTCAAAGAATATCACTTTATTACTTGTTGATTCGTGCACTTGCCAGTTATCAATTTACACCACAATAGGCTCCATCTTTTAGTCAACTTGAAATAATAATAAAAACAAGTGGAATGATGATTGGTTTGACATTATCCATGTTAAATCTCTTTATCTCTCATTCAATATACTTCTCATGAGAATGACATAACTTTTGATTCTTCCTATCTCGGACTATTTGCATTCCTAAGATCTGTTGACCTAGCTCTAAGTCCTTCATGTCAAAGGTCTTGGAGAGTTATTTTTTTTAAGCTAATTCATTTTCATTACATCTTGTCCAATGAAAAACATGTCGTCAACTTATAGCAAAAGTGCAATGAAATTTCCATCTAGAAAACCTTGAATGTAAACAAATTGGTCTAAGGCAATTCTCTTGCAGCCTTACCATAAAAGAGTCAAACTTCTTATACCACTGCCTTGGAGCTTATTTTAGGCCAAACAAGCTTTTTTTTTTTCAACTTGTAAACTAGTTCTCTTTAACTGAAACCTCAAAACTTTGTGGCTGCTTTATATAGATTTCTTCATGTAGATCGCCATGAAGATATGATGTCTTCACATCCATATGTTCAAGCTTTAAGTTTAGGTTGGCTAATAAACTAAGAATAACCCGAATTGAAGTTGTCTTCACCACTAGTGAGACAATCTCGTGAAAGTACATTTATTTCTTCTAAAGAAAATCTTTGATCACAAATTGGGCTATGTATTTCACCATATTTCCACTGTCATTTTTCTTAAGCTTGAATACCCATTTATTAATTAGTGTCTTCTTTATTGTTAGAAGCTTAGCCAAATCATAAGTATGGCTTTTCTGCAAAGATTCCATCCTACCTTGCATTGCTTGCAACCATTTTTCTTTGTCTTGATGAGATATGAAATCTATCGTCACACAAATCTTCGGATCTGTAAACCGCTGGTTTGAGGAGGTTTACCATCAGTTGACCCTTTGTAATGGCCTTGCAAATTTATTGGGGAGGATTGAGTCTGCCTTTTGCTCAAATCCCTCTTGTTCCTCATAGTCTACTTCTAGAATTTCTTCATGCACCTCCTTATCATCTATGGTGATTTCTGTCAGCACTAGATCATGAACAATTGTTTGAGTACTAAAACTTAAAACAAATGACATTATGGGCTTTTCAATGTCTTCCAATGTCTGACTTTCATAGAATATTACATCTATGATTTTAATAACCTTTTTGCCCTTTGGATCCTATAGTCTATACAAGAATTTTTCATCTCCATAACCTATAAATTTATATATATATGGAATAGACCCTACATCGAGCTTCTACCTTAGCTCGTTAGATGCATGTACAAATGGCTAAACAATCGAACACTCTTAATGTAAAAAGTAAGAGGGATTCTTACCATTCCAAACTTTCTCTAGAATTTCAAAACTCACTGTACTAGCTTTGACAACTTAGCCATATTGATCATGCTTTTGACATTTTCCATGTTCATTTGGTTCATTCTTTCTACTACTATGTTATGTTGTGGGGTGCGCGGGACCGTCTTCTCATGTCAAATGTTGTGTCTATTGCAGTAGGCATGAACTCTCTAAAAGTATATTCACCTTCATTGTCTGACCAGAGACATTTCATTTTTTTCTTGTTTCACACTATACCATGGCATGAAATAGTTTAATGTAGTCTAGTACTTGGTCTTTCGTCTTTAAAAAGTATACCAACACATTCCGAGAGGCTCAAAATAAAAGTCAGGAAATATATGTTGCCACATAGTGATTCCACATCCAAAAGATTACAAATATCAAAGTGAACCAGATTGAGCATATTTGATCTCCTTGATAAAGAGGATTTGAATGAGACTCTATGTTTCTTACTAACCAAATGGAGATTTTAAAGGTCTTATACCGCATCCTTAAGAACATTGATAAGCTTCTTATTTGTTAAGGTTGATAAACCTTTTTCACTCATGTGACCGGGTCTTTGGTGCCACAGATTTTGAGACACCTCACTTTCTATAATGTTGAGGCTGTCTGCCAATATCTTCACATAAGTCTTGTATAGCATTCAATAAATGTGTCATGGGACAACAATTATGGCACATTTCATCATTTTCCATGTGTTGTTGTTAAAGTGGTTATCGTAGCATTGTTTGTCAAAGGCTATTTTTGAGTGGAGATTCAGCCGAAGGTCTAAACATGACGGATATCCTTCAAAGTAATTTTATATCCAACGTTCATTTTTATCTGAAAGTCACCAATTCCCAAAATTTTTGCAAAACTGGTATTCCTTATCTTCACCTTACCAAAGGTTGCATCTTTGTACGTTTTGAAGAAGTCTTTGTGTGGAGTAATATATTGTTGATCATAATTATTTTGCAAGTATATGAGTCGCCCAAAGTAATAAAGTGGATATTGCATGAGCAATATCAGGATGTTGAGTCCACAAAGATTAGTTTTTAATTGCTAGAAATCTTAGTTTTGTTTTGATACTTAAGTGACCAATTGAAAATTGTGAATAAAGACAAGGAAATTCAAATTTTCATTAAAAGTAAAAGTTGGAAAATTAAAGTAAAATAAAATAAAAGTGCAGAAAATTAAATGACTTGAACTAAAATTGCAAGAAAAGTAAATTGCATAAAATTAAAAGACAATAATATTAAATGAAAATGGAATTAAAATTGAAAGGAAATTAAATTGAAAGAAAATTAAAAGAAAGTATTATAGTATTCCATGAAATGAGATCATTATAAATACACAAGCAAAGGGTTTATGCTAAGAATCATAGAGAAAAAAATAGCATAATGGATTTAAAGCAAAGAGATTTAGGGATTTTAAATCAATAAAAATCAAAGTTCTTATTCAAGTATCAATCCAAGAATTTATATTAAAACTTGTAGAAGAAAAGAAAAATAAAAAGAAATATTTTTGTGCTTAGGTATGATGAAAGCTTGTCCAAAAGGATATCAATCGAGGATGAGATTGTACGGGGCACGACTAGGCTTTGTAAAAATGGATTGATGAAGGCTAGGATGATAGAGATAGTGTTGAAAATGCAAGGTAGATCAAGGAAGATGAGGGGCGGCAATGGTGGATGGTGATGGCAATGGTGTGCAGCTAGGATGAATGGTGGTGATGGTGTTTGTGTGAGTTGTGGAGAAAAGAAACTAAAACAAAAATCAAAGGAAAATTAACACTAAGGGAATCAACCAAAGAGAATGGAAGAGAAGAGAATTGTGGCTTCAAGGCTTGCTCCAAAACAAAGATGGACTAAATTAAATACTGATGGTGTTGCTTTGGCAACCCTGGTATGATCTGTTGTGGAGGGGTTTTCAGGAATGCTAGGGGTTTTGTTTATGGCTATTAGTTATTTCTTTTGCTTATGAAGCTAAGATTTGGGCAATGATCAAAGGGTTACAGTTTGCTAAGGTGAATCATTGGAACAAGATGTGGATTGAAAGTGATTCTACTTTCGTTGTTCATCTATTGAGAACTTGTTCTTTACAAGTTCCTTGGAAGGTGCTATCTCAGTAGTCATGTTGTTAACAATTTCTAGATTCGACTCACTAGAGTTTCTCATATCTTTCGAGAAGGCAAATGGTTGCGGACAAGTTGTCGAAATTGGCTCTTTCGACTTCTACTAGCATTTGGTCTTCTTCCGCTTCTTGATTCTTGTCTCTCTGTCCATTTTTTAGATCTTTGGGGAGACATAAGTTTTTGGTTTGTCTAGCATAGGTTCGTTAAGTTTTATTTTTTCTGTGAATGGGTTATTTTTGTATGATGGTACTCTTTTTCATGTCTACAATTTTCACCACATGTTTTACTTAGACATGTTTTAATGAGGCTAGTTTGATTCTTTGTTTCTCATTGGGTAGTTTAGTTTTTGTTATTTTCAAACTTTGTATTTTATGTTTATTTAATAAAGTTGATCAAAATCATATTATTATTATTATTATTATTATTATTATTATTATTATTATTATTATTATTATTATTATTTCCTTTCTTCGCCTTTTTGAGATTTGGTTTCGAAAGGAATTGGATGCTTATCTTGTTTTGGTTCCGAAGCTTCGTAATATTGAATCTTCCATGCCTATGTTAATCGACATAAGGATAATAGGTCTTTGACTTCGCTTAAAATTAATGGCACTCTTTCATTAAACCATTCTGCTATTCAAGCTCATTTTATCAATTTCTATTATGATTTATTTAACTCTACTAAGGTCCCTTTGCAAATAAGGCTTTGAAATCTTTTTTTGTTCCAAATTTAGAGACTTTTGAGGACAATCCCATGTTGACTACCATCACAGTGCTCCATGCCTTGATGCCTTTATGGGTTGCTAGTTTTAGTTTGCTTGGGATGTGATTGATGTTGATATATGTGCAGTTGTGAGGTATTTTTCACTACCAGTGTTATTCCATTAGGTTTAAACTCAAAATTTCTTATTATGATTCTGAAGGATGAGAATGCTGATGTTGTTGAAAGTTATAGACCAAATGTTTTGGAACTATTTATATCAAGTTATTACGAAAAAAAAAAATTAACAGTTTGGAGCTGTAGGTGAATTTGGTCATTTTCCCAAATCAATTTGGGTTTATCAATGGTAGACATATTCTGGATTATATTGTTGCTACTTCTAATTGTGTGAATATAGTGAATTAGAAATGTTTAAGGGGATACATGGTTGATATCAGGAAGGCTTTCGATACTCTTCGATGGGACTTTTATTATTTTTGTCTTGCATAGCTTTGGCTTTTCAGATACTTTTTGTGCTTAGATTTTTGAGATTTCAATTTTTCCTGCATTTCTATTTTGTATAATGGTTTTGATGCTCTTATTTGTCTCGTTCTTGCGGTGTTTGGCAGGAAGACCCTTTTTCTCCGAATCTGTTTGGCCTTGCAAAGGACTTTTAAAGTTGTTATTTGTCCAAACTTGTGCAAGATCACATTTTCTTGCCTATGTCTTCCTCAAGGTGACATATTCCCTTTTTTCATGCCGATTATATTCTTTTATTTGTTAAGTTGGCTAATTTGCACCATCTTTTTAAGCTTTCAAATTTTATGATAAATTATCAAGTCAGCGCGTGAATTGGGCAAAATCCTATATTTATCTTGGCAAGGCTGTACCAGTTGCTTGTCATAGTTCTTTGCTTAGCCTTTCATATATGAAGGAGTGGAATGTGACTTTTTACTATTTGGAAGTTCCCTTTTTCATGGGTCATCCTATGATTGCTCATCTCAGACCTTTAGTAGATAAAATCCTGCTTCAGCTTAATGCTTGGAAAGGTGCACTCCTTTCTTTTGCAAGTAGAGTTTCTTTAATTAACTCGATGATTACCTCCAAGTTTTTTAATTCTTTTATGATCTATTAGTGGCTAGCTACCTTTTTTAAGGAGCTCAATAGAGCAATTCACAATTATTAATGTATAGGAAATATTTTTCAATGGAAAGAGGTCACGATTTCTTGGCATGTTTGTTGTAAGCCTGTTGTTTATGGGGGTTTAGGCATCAACAATTTGACTATTTTTAATAAAGCTGTGCCTCGTAAGTTATCTTGGCAGATCTTTACAGTGGATACCTTTGTTTATGATTTTTTGTGTTCCCATTATAAAGAGAAAAATGATTATGTATTGTCTTCAATTTGGCCTGCTATGTGCTCTATTATAACTAGTTTTTATCAGGAATTCTGTTGGTTGATTTGGAAAAATTCTCAAGTTTCGTTCTTCCATGATAATTGGTTAGGTAAATGGTAGTTGGTGTATTCTTGATTCTTTCGCTTAGGTTTTTCATCTTCAAAATAAAGTCTAGGACCTTGATATGAAAGTATCTTCTTTATTGGTGTAGATGATGGTTGGTGCATTCCTGATTCTTTTGCTTAGGTTTTCCTTTCTTGGTTGAATATATTTAGAGGACTCAGGTTATTGTTGAGGGTAATGAGTGTATGATTTGGACTAACTTTTCTCATAGGGATGTTACAGCTAAGGATTATCAAAGTAAACTGTTTGGTACTTTTAGCAGAGAAAACTAGTTCTCTTTGTTTTAGAAACCTTACCTTCCTTCTTCCAAGTCGATGTTTTGTTGGCGTTTGTTTCAGAACTGTATACTGATGGATACGACTATTTTTTGGAGGGGCTTCTCTTTGGATTCTTAGTGTTGTATTTGTGCTAAAGAAAAGGAGCCAGTGAATACCATTTTCTCATGTGCCCTTTAGTTGTTGATTTATGGAATTTTCTTACTACTTTGTTTGGTTTTCCTTTTAATACAGATAATACTCCTTTAAACCTTTTTTACTATACTTTGGGTAAACATTTTAGTAAGCAAATTTTGGCTTTGCTTCTTTTTGGAATCATTGCTTGCTTCTCTACTATTTGGTTTGCTAAAAATAAGCTTAAACATGATGGTGTTCGGAGTCCTTTGTAACAACTTTTTTTATCAATTGGTTTATCTATTAGGGAGTCTAGTTTAATTCAAATTGGGTTTATGTTTAACAAGGTGGAGGAGCATATGATCTTGCATAGGTTGCAAGTTCCTTTGATTCTTAGGAAGGCTCACAAGCTTTTACAGGTTACTTGGTTGCTTTCGGCCCCTGGGTGGACAAAGTTGAAAATACAAATGACTGCTTTTGCGATGGTAGATGTGGCAATGGAAGTGTTTTTAGTATTTACTGTGCTTTGGTGCATGGTTGTTTCACTGTTCCTTTTTTAGCCTTCAGCGCTTTTGAGGCTTAGCTATCTACTTCGATTTATGCTTTGGAGTTGAGGGAAAATTTTGGGTGGGATTCTATTTGGCTTGAATTTGATTCGCTTTGGTGGTTAACCTTTTTAGAAGCCAATAATTTTGAGTTCCTTGGTCTTTGTAAACTCACTGGTTGCATTGTCTTCACATTCTAACTTCTATTCGTTTTCAAATTACTCATATTTACAGGGAAGTACCAGAGTGGTGGGCATGCTTTATAAGGCTACTTTGACTTCATAGGAGATTTGGCTCTCTACTCTTCTAAATTTTTGCATGGCTGCTCATTTTGATGAAATTCAAAGTGATCAATCTTTTAGATTAATTTTTTTATTTTGATTTTCCTTCTAGCTTTTTTGCTCATACTCTTTTTCCTTTCTTGGGTTTTCCACATAGGGGTTTTTTCCCATGGAGTTTTAATGAGGCCAATTGCGTTCACTACGCCAAAAGCCTTAATCGGCGACACTAAATGCGCGACGAAGCAAAAAATTTGTGTCGCGATAAACTAACGGCGACACAAATATAGTGCATCGCCTT